>CAUYSK010009921.1:0-12230 GCA_963575035.1 Avahi laniger
AACCCTCGCGGGTTTCCTGGGAACTGCAAACCAGCTCAAACCAAACTGGGTCCCCAAGCCCCACTAAACTGCTACGTTTCCACCCACAAACAGTGCCTCTGAACCAACAGGGAGGTCTGAACCCCCCAAAATGAGTGAAAATGGGGTCTTGGCATCCTGGGGGGCTTCACTTACAAACAGCTGTGACTTCCCAAATCTGTTGCCTTCTCCTCAAATCAGTTCAGATTGGCTGGAGCCACGACCACCCAGAAAGAAAGAGATCGGGCAGGGCTCCTCGGAGCAGGTGCTGGGAGCCCCTTTCTTTCTTACCTGAAAAGGCGACGCTCCCGCCCATGCTGTGACCTGGAACTGCTCCTGGCCTCTTCCAGCAGTCGCAGGGTGTCACTCTACGGGAAGCCACGACCCAAACCAGGGATGCCAAATCTATTACCAAAAGCTGGGTGCTTGTCCATGAGGCTGAATCAGAAGAACGAGGACAAGTGGTTTGAGAAGGAAGGAAAGAGACATTTTATTACTTTGCCAGCAGAGGAGGAGGATGGAGACTCCTATCTGAAATGCCATCGTCCTCCTAATAAACAGAAATACAGAGCCTTTAAAGGATGGGTTCTCAGCTTTGGGCAATTACTGTTCAACTATAGTGGATGACTCCGATCTTCCCATCTCGTCTCCCCTGAAGACAATCCACTGACTTCCACCCAGGACCTCCCTTTACTGGATCCAGACTGAACCTCCTTTAACACAAGTAACAAAAGACTTATCCTGCCCCCAGCCAGTGGCCTGAGGCAGGGATGCAGGTTTTAGTTCTCAAAAAGGAGTGGACGATGTTTTAAAGAGACAGAAAATATTTTTGCTGTTTTTTTTCAGGCCATTCCCTCTGTTGCAGTTTGGAGAGATTGGAGAACATTCTTTACTTGCTGCAAACCAACAGAAACCTGTCAGGCTGGCTATTCAGGTTCAAGTCACTTTATAGTTATCACCAGAATTTTAAAGGAGAATAATGAAAACAAACAGACATTAAACGATTCACTCCTGGTATAAGCACGATTATCTAGGTTCCTTTGTTTTCGTACCAATCAAAATATCTTCTGACTTTGACGAAGTCTGGAACTTTTTCATATTATATTTATTTCATGCATAAAAAGAAAAGCAAAGTCTCAGGGCCACCCCTCCCCCCAATCTCCTTGTACAAAAGAGAAGGTGAAAGCCTCAGGCACCTGTGAAAAATAGGCCCCACTGATCATTCATTAATTTCTTGCTACCCTCCCATAGGCAAGGACATGCAAATTATACCTATGTCTAGCACCTAAAACTAAAGCCTGTTCAATTCGACACTAGCAATGAATTATAAGTTTATCATACAGGTAACAGAACTGGAGACGAGTCAGAATTAGACCTTCTTCCGCCTACCCAGGGACATCTACGTAAGTGATGCTTCTTTCTCTCTTTGATTTTATGTAAAATGTAGATTTCTTGGGCCTCACAAGAATGTAACCACTACTTCATCAGCCCCTCCTGCCCACTGCCTTTTTCATTCTCTCCGTATGCCTTTCAAATGCTGAAGTTTCCAACTTCTTCTTAGGAAAAGCAGCCACAGCTTGTCTGGGGTTTGTGTTTTTGCCCAGGCTCATCCTTAAAATCTTGGCTTAATAAAGCTCCGTTGATTGAGATTTTTGCCTCAGTCATTTATTTGGGTCGACGCATGGAATGCGATTGCCAAAGGCGACGTGCGAAAACACGGATTCGGAACTGTGGCAGCCGTAGAGTCCACGCTTAGGTGAAAGTTGGTGTGAGATGGTATGAAAAACAGGGAAGGGATGTGTGGCTCAGGGTTAATTTCAGTCCTTCAGATGTCCGTCTGTCTTAGTCCTGCCCCATATATTGCCAGTATCACAAAAGGCAAAGTCCAATTATTCTAAGGCCAAACCCAAGAGTTTAGGCCCAAATCCAAAGAAACTAAACATAAATTCAACCAACCGTTGTAGGGCTCCTTGAATATTACCATGCACTATGGTCAGAATGTTTGTGCCGCCCTCTATGAGGCACCTAGCCTTTGCCAGACCCCTGGGGAGATGAAGGAGTGGAATGCAAGAGGGGAATTTGCATCCCTTATCCCTCCTGATAAGGATGAAGTTTGCCCCTCCCTATCTCTTCTTTTAACGATACTGTCTTATCCCCTCTGATAAGGATGATACTGGACTGACACAAGGGTCCTAGGAACTGGTTGTTTGAAAAGCATTTATTACAGCAGCTGTTCTTGCCCAGTGGCTCACTCCCCTGGAAAAAACCCTCTATAAAACCCAAGGCTCTCCCTTTCCTTGCTTAGATGCTGTTTTTGGCCTCCACCCATCTGTACCCAGTTGTTCAAATAAACCACATTTGCTACACCTGAGGCTTTGTGTGTCTCCTCTGCTCCGGACCTAACACCCCTAACCTCAATTCATGTGTTGATATCCTAACCCCCAAGGTGATGGTACCAGGAGGCGGAGACTTTGGAATGTGATTAGTCATGGAGGTGGAGACCTCATGAATGGGATTAGCGCCCTTGAAAGGAGGGGCCTCAGAGAAACCCCTTGGCCTTCCCACCACATGAGGACACAGCAGGAAGGCAGCCATTATAAGCCAGAAAGCAGGCCTTCCCCAGACACCAAATCTGCCTTGAGCTCCAGCCTCCAAAATAGTGAAAAATTTCTGTTGTTTATAAGCTACGCAGTTTACAATATTTTGTAGCAACCCAAATGAACTAAGACACCATGGTAGGAGCTAGGAAGGATGGTAAATAATTTCTTGGCTTCCAATAAGTCGCATTCATTGTAGAGTCAACCATCTCAAATACTTCTGGTGACTAAAAAGATTAATTATAATTTCTAATGATAAATGCCACTGATGTTACCAAAAGCTCAGCACTTGTCCATGAGGCCGAATCAGAAGAACAAGGACAAGTAGTTGCAGAAAAGGAAAGAGATTTATTTCCTTGCTAGTAAAGGGAGGAAAAAGGCAGATTAGTGTCCCCAAATCCAATTTTTCCTCCCCCATAAGCAAAAAGACAGAGCTTTCAAAGGGGAGATTCTCAGGTTCAGGGTGGTGGTGTCAACCACTGTTGATGGTTCTGATCCTTTCCTCTCCAGAATCTGTTGGGACCTCCCACCAGTCTGGAGCTCGGCCTCAGCCACTGGGACCTCCCCAGGCCTCTGTTGCTGGGTCCTCCACCAGGATGGTTTCTCCTAGCTATCTCCTGCAGAGTAAAGAACAAAAAAACACCCCCTTGCCCTGCCCAACGACTGGCCTGAGACAGGGAAGCTGATTTTTGTTCTGAAAAGGATGAAAGACAGAAAACACTCCCCTGCCCCACCAACTGCTGGCCTGGGGCAGGGATACTGGTTTTAGTTATAAAAAGGGAGAGAGGCAGAAAACATTTTAAAGGGTGAGGGCGTTTTAAAGAGACAGAAAACATTTTTTTTTTCCTTTTTCAGACCATTCTGTTACAGTTTCAGAGTTTACCTTTCTGTAACTGCTTACTGCTTAAGTCTCACCTATCCCTGACTAGTGTAAGATTTGTGACTTCCTCAATTGCTGCTGTAGACAACATTGCTATTGTAAAACCTAAGAATGGTCTTTGAGATACCTTCCAGACTCTACATTCAGGGGGACCAGCTGATGCCAGCCAGACCATGGCCATGCCTGGGGACTGACTCAGTAGGTCCTGCGACCCTCTACCCCTCTTCTCAGCCAAGAAGACAATTTCCGCTTCCCAACCCTGTGAGTTCATCCCCAGCCAATCAGCAGACCCAATTCCCTAGCCCTTTGTCTGCCAAACCACCTTTAAAAATCTTAGCCCCAAAATTCTTAGGGAGATGGATTTGAGAAAATTGCTCGCATTTCCTCTCCTGGGACCTTGTGGTATTAAACTCTTTCTCTATTGCAACCTCTGCTGTCTCAGTACATTTGCTTCCTCCTGGGCAGTGGACAAGGAACCCACTTGAACAGTAACATCCACATCAGTTCCTTTTGTCCCCCAAGTTCAAAGTCAACATGGAGTAGCCTAGGTAGATGCTGCACACCTGGTGGTTTGTGTCACAGCTGAGAACCACCACATTTAGGAAATCCCAACATTGAGATTGCAAGCAAACTCGCCCTACCTTTGTTGCAGAGGGAGTCATTATTTTATTATACTGAGCAGTGAACAAACCTGTCCTTGTCTCTGGATGGAGAAATCTTCTAAGGCTTTTGGCTACACAAATATACTTGAGATCATCAAGAACAAAAGGAATCAGTGCCTCTGTTTTCAAGATATGCAGAAACAATAAAGACCCATAGAGAACTGTCTCGCTGCAAATGACATATACATATTAATACTTTGTGAACGTAATAATATCCACTAAAAGCCTACATTAAGCACTGTTTGTTTTGCAACGACTCAGAGACAGAAGTCAGTAAGTTGCCTAGAATTGAGAGTTCTTCCATAACATCCTCCAGAATTCTTCTCCTTTGAAATACTGATAAAGTTTTCTGGATCGAGCTCACTTTTCTTTCCTGACAAACTGGCCAGACTTTATATTTTAAAGGTCCCTCCCCTTCCCACCTAATGAAAATATTTGTCACTGAGCCCTTAGTATGTGCCAGGCACAGGTGATGCTTTACATGCATTAACTTGTTTGTCATCGTTTTATAGATGAAGAAACTTTGGCCCAAATATTAAGGCAGCTTAACCAGGACCACGTGGCTATGCGTGGCAGTGATTGCACTGAAAGATCTTTGGATTCTTTTCAATCTCAACTAAAAAAGAAAGAAAAGAAAAATGTGTCTTTAGTGCGGTTTTTCCTTTTTGAAATACAATAGGTGAACAGAGGAGGAATGAGTAAAAATGGAATGGGAACTGAGAAGCAAGAACAGAAAAATTGAGAAAAAAATTCTCTTCATACTTTATAGTCACCATTGAAGTCGCTGTATATACAAAGGGTGCTTGGGGAAAGCTGTAAGATAATTAATAGCGCTGGGCAGGAACATTTATATTTCAATTGTCTTCATTTAAGAAACACTTTGCATATCTGTTCAAGGCTTCCAGTCATGGTCTTGAATATGAATGAGAGAGGAGGAGACAAAGGAGGCCCAGAGGCAAGAGAGAAGCTGTTAGAGGGCCTCAGACAGGGCACGTCAATCGCTGTAGAATCTCAGGCATGACCTTGTTACCAGGCCAAATAGAAGTCCAGGTCCTGCTTATTTTGGTTCCGCACTGAGAATGGAGTCCTCTTCCTGGTCTCCTCTGTGATTTACCCGTGATTGCTTCAGAACTGTCCATAATTTTCATTCATAATTGGCTTGTGTGGGCCACATGCAATAAACGTTATTGGACTCTAACCAGTCACTTCATAAACTTTCAGATGCACTAATTAGGCTTATATGTGCCTCAATCCTAGAAGGAGAAAAAGCCAATAGCTTTCAGCCAAATTTATTTACTTTCATAGGGCCTTGAGAATTGTGCTTTCTGTTACAGCAAAAATTAACTTTCCTTTTTTAAGTGCAGCAATGAACTAATAATAAACACTCCGAGGCCTTTCATTACTTCATATTTTTTTACCCCAGCAGCTAAAATTGGCGCTATTTACTCCAACTTTATGCAAGAGGCAGTTGATGCACGGTTAAATGACTTTCCAGAGGCCATTCCGCGAGCGAATTGTTGATAAAACTGAAATAAGAAACAAAGTCCTTCCAGTAGTTGGCGCTGCCCACTAAGCTAGAGGCTTGCGGCTGCGCAGCCTACTGTCCACGGAGCTTGTTTCTCTGTACAGCTGCCTGAAACATGTTTTTTATATTTTTTCCCTTAAATAACCGAAAGAAGAAAGCCACATTATATATTCTAGGATTTTCTATAACTTTTCTCTGTTCAACTGTAATTTAGTGGGGTTGGTATCATAATGCACATCTGAGCATGGTATTTCTGGAATAAGAAATATTTTATAGATGACAGGTATTTTGGAAGCAGCATTTATAAAGTAAATTTCTGAAGACGAATTTTGTTTAAACTTTGTGATCACTTTTTAAAAAATGATTTTTAAAATCACTTTACATGATTAAATGGATATGAACATCAAGAAAAGAAACCTTACAGTCCAGACAAAATGTGAACTTACAGAAACAAGGATAAACACTTAAAATAATACTGTTGAAAGACAACCATACCATTTGGATATGGTCTTGATAACAAGAACAATAACTCAGAATAAATTACAAGGGGAAATACTATCTTGAAACTTCGTTCTCTCTGATTTGCAGACACGCAAGGAACAACATAACAGTATGCGAAGTTCCAGCTTCTCTGTGTTCAGTTAATTTGCTCTTTATATTCCAAATATTCTTTTTTAAAAACCTGTTAAGTTTATAAATATAAGCAAATATTGGCCATGTGCTAGGTTTAGTCTATGTTACTGCATTGCATTGCTACCTCTTTGTGGACAGTATTCATAATAAATATTTCTGTCCTGGTTACTGTTGAGACTTGCTTTAAAAAAAAACCTTTATTTTTTATATTTAATAGATGTATTTTTTGGAGAAGTTTTAGGTTTACAGAAAAATTCCACAGAAAATAAAGAGAGCTCTCCTCTCCTTCTCCCCTCAGTTTCTCTATTATTAATCTTACCTTACTATGGTACATTTGCTAAAATTGATGAAACAGTATTGATGCACATTATATAATTAGGGTTCATTTTTGTGTGTTGTACAGGTCAATGGGTTTTCAAAAAAGTATAGTGTCATGAATCCACCATTATAGCCTCATACAGAATTGTTTCACTGCCCTGCAAGTTCTCTATGCTCTATCCCCGTTCGTTCTTCCTTCCCCCAGCACCTCAGTCCCTGGGAATCACTGATCTTTTTACTGTCTTTATGGTTTGGCCTTTTCCAGAATGTCATATAATTGTAATCATAGGGTATTTCGTCTTTTTAGATGGGCTTATTCACTAGTAATATGCTTAAGATTCTCCCATGTCTTTTCCCAGCAGGTAGCTCATTTTTAAAAGTTGTCAAATAATATACATTGCATGGATGTACCATTGTTTATCCACTCACCTAGTGAAGGACATCTCATTTGCTTCCAATTTTTGGCAACTAAGAATAAAACTACTATAACCATATATGGATAAAAGTTTTCAGCTAAATTTTGGTAAATATCTAGGGGCACAATTGCTGGATCATATGGTAAAATTATGCTTAATTTTGTAAGAAACTGCCAAACTGTCTTCCAAAGTGGCTCTACCTTTCTGCATTCTTCCTGGTGGTGAACGACAGTTCCTGTCACTCCACTCCTCTCCAGCATTTGTTGTCGATGTCCTGGATTTTAGCCATTTTAATAGGCATATAGTGGTATCTCATTGTTGTTTTAATTTTCAATTCCCTAATGACATACGATGGTAAGCATTTTTTCATATGCTTATTTGCCATCTGTATGTTTTGGGGGAGGTGTCTGTACAGAGCTTTTATCTATTTTTTAATTGAGTTGTTTTCTTATTGTTGAGCTTCAAGAGTTCTTTATATATTTTGGATACATGTCCTTTAATAGATATATTTTTTACAAATATTTTCCCGCAGTCTGTGGCTTTCCTTTTAATTCTCTTTAAAAGACTTGGTTTTTAAAATCTATTTTAAAGCTAACAAGAAAGTTTGATTTCTTCTCTTCCTTCCTACGGCCTCTTTATGTATAAGAAGCCTCTGGATCTCAAGGCAGGCTCTGCTTCAAGATAGGGAAAGCCGGTTTCCTCTCTCAGCATCAATTTCTTCATATGTAAATACAAAGGAGTTGAGTTGGATTGTTTCTAAGATTGTTTGTACCTTGAATGTTCTATGATTCTATTTGATGACTTCAGCTCAAACAGACAAGAATCTTTCTGAATCTGATGTTCTCTACATGAGAGAACCTTGGGGACATTTGTAATTCTCCGCATAAATTGATGTCAGAAATAGAGAACTCATTCTTCCTTGAACTGGGTACTACTCAATCCGATCTTGAAATGTTTATAACTCTGTGTAAAGCATTTATGTTGGAATACTACACAGCAAAATTTATACAAACACACACAAAAAAATGAAATAGAACCTGAGTTGGTAAGGTTGCAGAAAGAAGAGTGAAGGACAATTATAGTAGAAACTCTGGAGTAGTCAGAAGACTGTTCTAAGAGGCATGGTGGGAAACAGCCTTGAAGATAATATTTAACATTTTGTTTTAGAAAGAAAAAAAAATGAGGCTCCTCTTCTGCCCTTCACATCTGAGAATTTGGGGTTGGGCAGACCCTCGCAAGGATGTATGAAATAAACATAGACTTTGGATTTGTGAGTCCAAAAATGAGAAAATGAGTCATGGAGAGATTGACTGTCCTCCAGGGTTGGATTCAGCTGACCTTTGGAGCTCATTTTCCATTTTTCCCTTTGCCTGGGAGTAACCCATCCCCAACTCTTGCGTCATCACCTGATCCTGGTGCCATCTCCTCCACTGCAGCATCCTTCCTACTTCCATCTCAGGAAAAATAGTTTCTATTTCCCTGAGATTGTAATGTGTCTGTCCTTGTCTGCTTCTTTGAAATCTTTTCCTGCACGACACATTCCTCCCCTGTACTCCCTTGTACTCTTGTCCCACAAATAGTCAAGCTCTCTCTTAGGGCTTTTTATTGCAGCTCTTGCAGACTTGCAGAGAGCTCCACAAAGTGTGTTCCTCTCCCAGGTTTTTACAGGCTTAGTCACTTTCATTACTAAAATCTCAACCAAATATCTCTTCCTTGAGTGAAGCCTTCCCTGACCCCTCAAACTAAAATAGACTCTATTACCATTTTTCTTTTTTTTTTTTTGTTTTCCCTAACCCCACCTCCTTTTCACTTCTGTTAGAATGATTGAGACTTTAAAATTCCCTTTTTCTTTTACTGATTTGGAAGTTATCCATATTATTTTTATTCTTCTGGTGGTTGCCCTTACATTTTTAACATGTGTACTTGATCTAATTAAGGTTAAAATTAATCAATGTTTTTTCTCCTCTGAAACACCCTCTGAAGTTTAGTCATCATTCTTTTTTAATTAATCCTAAATACATTGTACACTTTTTATGTGTTTACTATTAAATATCTTCTTTGCTTATTGCTTCCTGCATTCTTCTTCTTCCTCTTGGGTTTAACTTTCTTCTTGTGAAAATATATCTCTTACACAGTTATTTCATTAAAGATTTGTAAGTTGTTAACACTTCCTGTTCATATATTTCTGAAAATGTTATTATTTTGCATTTTGGTCTTGAATGATCATTTAGTTGTCTGCCGAGATCTGTTCTGAAAGTTATTTCCACAGTACTCTGAAGATGTTAGTCTTTTGTCTTCTGACATCTATTATTGCTTATAAGTATATATATAATCAATCTAATTGTCATACCTTTTTAGGAAAATAGTCATCTCTGTCTGGTAGAAGTTGAAATTTCTTTCTTTCTCTTGCATTCTGTAGCATTAGTAGGAAATGTCTAGTATGGATTAATTTTTGTTTGTCTTAGGACTCATTGTGCTTCTTAAATATCAGAATTTGTATATTTTATTGATTTTTTTGCTCCAATATTTTTTTATTTCCCCTTTTCTGCTTACATTGGGTCTCATTTATTCTTCTTATTATAGTGACTTAAGGTGGAAGGTACAATCATTAATCTGAGGACTTTGTTTTTTCTAACATTGGTGGTTGATGCGATAAACATTTTACTAAGTACTGCTCTTGTTATATCCCACAACGTTTGATATATTGCTTTCTCACTTTCATTCAGTTCACAATACTAATTTCCCTGATTTCTTCTTTAATCCATGGATTATTGAAAACTGTATTATTTAATTTGCAAATATTGAGATATCTAGATATCTTTTTCTTATTTATTTCTAATTTATTTCCATTGAGGTCAAGGGAAATATCTTTTATCACTTTTTTTGAGAAATTTGTTTATAATGTGCCTTGGTTTAATTTTCTTCATGTTCTTGTGCTTGGGATTTGTTCAGCTTCTTGGATCTGTGGGTTTAAAGCTTTTCATCAAATTTGGAAAAGTTTCAGTTATTATTTCCTGAACTATTTTTGTGCCCCTTCTCCCAAAGATTCCAATCATCCATTTATTAGATTGCTTGAAATTGTCCCACAGCTCACTGATGATATTTTTATTGTTTTTAAACTATTTTTTCTCCACATATTTCCTTTTGGATACTTTCTATTTCTACATCTTCCAGTTCACTAAACTTTTCATCTTCAATGTCTAATCTACCACTAAAGACATCCTATGTATTTTTTTCTTCTCATACATTGGAATTTTCAGCTTTAGGAGTTTGTTGAGTTTTTTTTTTTCCATGTAATTCCTATTTCTACTTAATTTTTTGTGGGCACCTTTAATACATATTTTTTTAATGTTGGTCCTTAAGTCTGCTACTTTATTATTTGTTTTCTATATGCTTATTCTGTTTCTTGTTTTTCTGATTACCTTTTCTTGCTTTTTTTATGTTACTCAAACTTTGTTCAGAATTCCACTTTTGTATATTTCTAGTGTTTTTAATATATCATTGTATAGTTTTTAGTGGTTGCCCTAGGTATTAAAATATACATATGTAATATATCAGTCTACCTGTATTTTGTGTACATTTTAATACTTTGAGTGATATGTAAAATCATTATTTCCATTTAGGTCCTTTTGTAATCCCCACTTTTCTTGAAACTTTGTGCTTGTTTTCAGTTCTTGGTTCTAGGCTTCTCTAGTATCCTCTCTGAGATGTATGGAAGACAAAAAGAAAACTCAGGGAACTCACTAATACATTGTTCCTTAACTCCCTGCATTCTTTTCACCTTTTAGAATCTTCCTATCGTTGCTTTTTGTATTATGTCAGGGTTTTCTAGCTATTATAATAACCATTGTACTGTCCTTGTTTGATAATTATAACATTCTTGTTATTATAAGTTAGTTTCAATTGGTTAATTTTTCTCATTAGGGGGTTGCATTTTCTGGATTCTATGACTGGATGCCAGGCATTGTGAATTTATTTTTTTTTGAGTGATGAATATTTTTGTATCTTATAAATATTTTTGAACTCTGTTTTAGTAAGCAGTTAAATTACTTGGAAACAATTCGATCCTTTTGGTAATGGCTTTTAAAATTTGTTAGGGGGGACCAGAACAAATTTCGTCTAGAGCTGATTATTCCCCATGAATGGAAATAGACCCTTATGAATATTCTACACATTGTCTTAAGAATTAAGAGGTTTTCCAATCTGCTGATGGGAGTAGGTGCTGTTCCCAGCTCTGTGTGACTACCAGGCACTGTTCCCTCCAATCCTCTCAGGTGGTTCTTTCTCCAGCTCCAGCCAGTTTCCTCAAGTGCATTCTCACATGATGACTACTCAAGGGAATCCTTCTGCAAGTATTCATAATTTATTTTCTGCGTGAATCCTTTGGTCCTCTGTCTTGTAAACTCTAGCTGCCTTGGTTTTCTCCAGACCCTCAGCGCCCTCTCTTCAACTCAGCGAGTCCACTGGGTTCCGCTGAGGCTCCACCTTCCTGTGCTGCTACCGGGACACTCTCTAACAGAAAGCTGAGACAATCCTATCTTTCCTGTCTCTCAGGTATCACTCTCCTTTGTTGCGTGATGCCCAGTCTCTTGACAACTACTGTTTTATATTTATTGCCCTTTTAAAAATTGTTTCAGAGGGAAAGTAAATCTGGTTTCTGTTACTCTGTCCTGGCCAGAGCAGAAATCTTATGGGCATTCTTAAAAGGAAAAAAAAACACACACACACACACACACACACACACATTTTCTATATGCTTATTCTGTTTCTTGTTTTTCTGATTACCTTTTCTTGCTTTTTTTACGTTACTCAAACTTTGTTCAGAATTCCACTTTTGTATATTTCTAGTGTTTTTAATATATCATTGTATAGTTTTTAGTGGTTGCTCTAGGTATTAAAATAATATATAATATATTATTTTATATATATAAATTATAATATATTATTTTATATATATAATATATAATATAATATATAAAAATAAGAAAATAAAGCTTTGGGTAGAGATATGAAGAAATGAGAAAAGCCTATGTTCAGGTGAAGTTAGAGTTCATTATACTCTTCAAGAAATACTTACCACAAACAACCACAATGTATATTTCCTCCATTCTTGGCTCCACCCCAGAATTATCACTTAATGCTAGTAGTGACAGAACCCTAAAAGATGCAGCTAGGACAACT
>CAUYSK010009923.1:0-11249 GCA_963575035.1 Avahi laniger
ATCCCAACTCTGGGTTTTACCCAGGACGCCACAGGGAACACAAGTTCAGGTTCCTGATGCCAGAATGATGGTCAGGCAGGCATAAACTACATGTAGGTCAAACAAGGGCCACGAGGGTGTCTGCCAGTTTAAACAAGATTCTTGTGTGAGGAAACCCCTGGTCACGGGTCAGACAACTAGGCATGTGGCCATCCCCCAAGGAAAAGAAGTATCCCGTGAAAGACACACTGTAAACACCCACATCCAGCTCCCCTTAATTTCCCATTGGGGCAGGGTCACTACTGGAACCCTAAGTTAGCTGGGGGCTCTCAAACCAGCCCCTTAATCAGCGGTCCCCATGAACCAAACAAACTAAAACTGAATAAACCAAAGAATGAGACAGACAAGGAATTTACCCATTTTAACCAAGCACCCTGTTTGTTCTATTTATCCATTTACAGAAAGACACGTTAGCAACTATAGAAGTTCCTCCCTGTTTGGCTAGTAAGTAGCAATTCTATACTATTATCTAGTATCACAAGACAGAGTTAGATTAAAACAGGGAGTGAGAACAAGTGGCTCTAGAAGTCTGACTCTATAAAAGGGACCACTAGCACAAATTGAACAAACAGTTGCATTAGGGATGTTGCTGAAATTAGCCACTGGGTGGATTAAAGGATCCCTTAGGGTGTGTAAAGATCTGGGTTTGGCATGACAGATCCAAAATTCTGCAGAAGCTACTGATTGTAAAATTCTAACTATAGTTGACCCTAGAACAGCACAGATTTGGACTGTGTAGGTCCACAAATAGGCAAATTTTCTTCCACCTATGAGACAGCAGGCCCCATCCTTCCTCTCCTTCCTCCTCCTCAGCCTATTCAACATGAAGACAATGAGAGGGAAGACCTTCATGATGATCCACTTCCACTTAATAAATGGTAAATATGTCTTCTCTATGATTTTCTTAACATTTTCTCTAGCTTACTTTATTTTACACGAATACAGTATATGATACATACAACAGACACAACATGTGTTAATTGGTTGTGTGTGTTATTGGTAAGGTTTCCAGTCAACAGTAGGCTATTAGTAGTTAAGTTTTGGGAGAATTATTTTAAAAGTTATACGTGGATTTCCGACCACACGGGATTGGTGACCCAACTCCTGTGTTTTTGGGGTCGACTAAACACTGTTATCCTGCCAAATGAAAGAGGTAGACATAAGCAAGGAAAAATTAAGAAGAATAAGGGTATCATTGTGATAGGGGGTCTTGTTCTGAAGTCATCAACTTCTGTCCTGTTTTGCACTTTCAATGTATCTGCTTATGGCTTTGGACATTTTGGTGAACTCTCTGGCCCACACACCAGGCATGAGGGCTGCTCCTTGAAGTTTACATTGAGTTGTCCAGCTCCAGCTTATATGGTGTCAGGAACAGAGCAGTTCTTGTTCTTAGTTGGAGAGTTGTAGGCAGATACTGGAAAAAGCTAGAAGAATTCAGAATCAAGCACAGTCTACACACAGATAAAACTCAAGAACTATTAACAGGGCTGCAGTCTAATAACAGGTGTACCATAGCTTTTCTTCTGAAACATGATTTTTGTCCCTTCACTCATCTCCATTTCTACCAAAGATGATCAGAGCAAGACTAATTTGTTTGCAAAATAAGTTTAGTCTCGTCAAACATGGCCTAATTATTAAGTATAGAAAGAATATTGACTAGCAAACTTAGGCTCTTTTTCAGTTTGCTTTGCTTGAACTTTTGTCAAAGAATCCCATATTGGACTTTAAAAAGGCTCTTGAAGCTGGGAAAACAAACCAAGGCAGACTTCAGACTTCACCTGCAGTACCTATATATTTGGGTAAATTCCTACCTTCTCAAAGTCTCCCAAATATTTTGAGGTTCCTGGGCCTGCTAGGAAGTGATATTTTTCTCACTGTAAGACTGGAAACACTGGAAGCCAGGAATTCTATGTACATTTTCACATATGGCATCCCAGTGGAAGACTTGTTAATACAACAAATATTTCTAATAAATATCCTGCTATAAAGAGAGCAAATGATTATTGAATTTATGAAAATAACTATACTGCCATAAAAAATAAGAATACTCATGAATAGTTTCCAAATTCTGGAGAAATCAAATAAGGAGAAAAAGTAAATGATTCCATTTTTGTTCACAAAATTCTACTTTACCAAATTGCTGTAAGCTAGAGATACCTTAAAAGAAAAAAGTTTCCTTACATCTGGAAAGGAAAACATTAAAATAATGAATTAGCAAAATTTAAAATAAAAAGACATAAAAACATTACCCTCATCAGTTTATTTAGTCCTATCTATTTAATTCTTATTCTGTTTGATTTTAGGATAGCTATTTTATAAAGCCATCAGTTTCTTCATTAGAGTTCTAGACATTGTTACCGAGATTGAATGGTATGATCTTAAACTTATCAGAAAACTGTACTTATCAGAGTCATTTCTATGAAACTCTTTGAACAAATGAAGCACTTTAGGATTATGGTCACTCACAAATGCTTTCAGAAAACAATTAACTGTGGGTGACAAGACTTAGAATAGCCATGGTTAAAAATCTGATAAAAGTTCATGATAATAATGACACAATTGAGGAGGAAATTTCTTTTAGAGGCATAGAACATTTTAACATAATGGCCAAAATTATGACTGATAAAGTATCAGATTTCTAGGAATTTCATACAGTTTCTGGAAGACATGTTCATAACACCTACAAAAATATAACTCAGAAGGTTAAACATCATTTGTTATTTGACAATGCTTCCCATATCATTTAACATGTCAAACAAACCTAATTTGTTTAGTATCTCTCTTCCTTTCAGAAGTGCCAGCAGCCAATCATGAGAACACTACAAGTATAAAGGAACTTAAACTGATATAGGACATTCCACAAAAACCTAGAGCAAACATCAAACTTTATAGTGAAAGACTGAATGCTGTAAAAGAAAATAAAATTCCAGGACCCTCTAAATTTATTATGTTAAGGGGAAAGCTAAGCCCTGGAGACTGAGTCATGTAGCATGTTTGCAATTCTGCTTCTTAGATTATAGAGTAACTCTCTTCCACATTGTTCTTGTTCTGTAAATGACTAGGAGAGATTAGAAAACAGAACTCCCCCCTTCCAATCACTGATCTTTTGTTACAGATTAACTGCCTCCTTTATTGTCCTGTGGCTAACTCAGACCGGATGGTACTCAAGACCCCGTGACTGTTGCATCTTCTGTGTGGAACATTATGTATATCTTTCCGGAAAGAAAAAGACCACCTCGATTAATCAGATCATTGTAACTATGCATCAAGCCTTACTTAGAAAAATGTTGAAATTCTGTTAAGCTTCCCTGAACTTTTGCAACAGAGGTAAAGAGCTGAGAAAGGGCAAAATGTATTAGGAGTTGTCTGTTTAACCACCCCGACCACCCTTTCCAGGAATTAAAACCTGCATTCCTGCCCGAGGCCAGTAGTCAACGGGGCAGAAAAATATTCTTTGTTCTTTGTTTTTTAGTATCTTAAACCACAGGAGATGGCTCAGGGGAACTGTCCAAAGGTCATGAGATCATCTTCACCAGATGCAAGGTCAACCAGAACCACCAACTACAGTTAAACAACAGCAGCCCAAAGCCACAACATGTGACACTGTTCATGTAGACCCAGCCTAACCTCTGAAAGCCCATATTTAAAAAGCCCTGCATTGCTGCTTAAAGGCAGGGTAGCAGTCTTTCGAGACACTAGTCTGCTGCCCTCCTCATTTGCTAGCAAATTAATAAACTTCTCTTTCCTTTTCCTCAAACCACTTGTCCTCCTTCTTTGTTCGCACTGATTAAGCCTTGGGAACAAGTACCAAACTTTTGGTAACACTTTGTCTATATAAATGATCCCAAACTTCTGCATTTTGAAACACTGACTTCCATTCTTTGGAATCTGCTTCCTGGGAAGCCTGTCCTCAAAGTTGGCCCTTCAATGAACTCTCTTTACACTGGATTCTGACACTTTGGATTATTTCAAGTTGACAGTACCTTCCCCCAAAGGTCAGAAACAAGGCAAGGATGCACCCTCTCACCATTGCTATTCAACACTGGTAGTGCAATTATAATGGAATAAGCCAAAAAAAATAAATAAGAGGCATACAGAATAGAATGTTCTGAGCCTCAGAAGACATGACTGGTCTATGAATACAATACCAAGGAAATGGCACAAAAACTCCTAGAACTAATAAGAGTCTAGCAAGGTCACAAGATACAAGCTTGACACACGAAAATCATATTTTTGTATAGCAGCAATAAAAATTGAAAGTTTCTATTGTCATTTCTTCAATAATAGAACAATAAAAGAATCAAGCCCACCAATTCTTTCCTTGGCTCTGCCCAGCCTACCAATGGGCCCATCAAGGGCCTTCTTCATTTCCTGTACTGTTTTTTTTTTATTTTTTATTTTTAGCATTTCCTTTTGACTCTTTAAGAAAGAGTTTCCATCTTTCTGCTTGCATAACTCATCTTTTCTTGCATATTATCCACTTTTCCCATTACAGCCCTTAACATATGAATTATAGTTGTTTTAAATTCCCGGTGTGATCATTCCAATGTCTCTGCCACATCTGAGTCTGATTCTGAGGCCCGCTCTGTTTTATTATGCTTTGACGTTGTTTGTCACAAACTTGGCACAATGTACTGGTTATAAAGAACTGAGTTAAATAGGTCATTGGTGTGAGGCTTTATGTTTATCCGGCTGTGTTTACTCTTTGCTGTAGCCATAAGTGTCAAGGCTAAACTTGCCTGTGATGTCCTTTATTTTGCCTACTTTGGTGTCTTTGGTTGTCCTTAGGGACCTGTTCAACACCGTCTGCAATGCACAGTCAGTTCATTCCATTTCTTTCCCCGTGGATGTTGTTGCTCCATGAATTAATATAGATGTGTTTGCAGACAAGATTTGTCTTAGGAGTTTTGCAGAGCTTTGCCCTGAAGGAATATGTGAATGTTCTGGTTTGCATTTCAAATGCTGTTACACTGGGAAGGGCGTCTCTGAAAGACAGTAGCAGCTGTATCCCACAAGGTGCCGCATTTCTCAAACCTAAAGGTTTGGATTTGCTTTGTAAAGCAAAGCGAATCTGTTAAAAACTACAGGATGAGAGCTGACAATGGAGTGCCCCCCCGGAACAGACAGCTGCTCAAATGGCTAAAAACAAGCTCTTGTTTAAGCACTCTAGACTGCCTGTCTCCATTCACAATAAACTAATAAATATGGAGCCAACATATCTCTGTTTGACCCCTCTGTTAAGTGATAAACTTACCTTAGAACTTGGAAGTTAATCTTTGAAAGATTTTGTAACCATTTGTTCATGTAGATAGAATTAGTTAAAGGATCTGTAGAAGCCTTTTGAAAATCTGTTAACCTGAGAAGATCTACCTGTTGTTATGTAAATCTGTTACCCCTGACAATTAATCACTACTCCCTATAAGTTACCGTGTAAGACCTCATTCAGGGCTTTTTGAGACCCACAGAGAAGGTCTAGGCCCCCTGAGATCCCGCTTTGCCTATAATCTTCATAAACTTATAAAACTATGTCTTTGTCTCTGTGTATTCTTTTAGTTCTTTTATTTTCCATTTTTCTCTATTTTCTTATCCCTTGCAACTCTACCAAAGGGACCCCGTTTTTTGCTGGGAGCTTAGCTACCTCCCCACAGATGTTATGGTGAGCTGTGGAGGGAGGGGAAGCTTTCTATAGCCCTATGATTAGGAGTCAGCCTTGGAGTCCAGTGTGCCCCTGGCTGTAGCCTTCCCCAGTGCTTCTCAATTTTGTTTTGTTTTCCCCTGAGGAGAGTCAGAAAGGCTAGAGGGTGTTGTAATTGGACATTTTCCTTCCCCTAGGTGGATTAGAGTCTGGTAAAAACCCAATAGGTTAGACTCTGGAAAAATAGTCTCTCTTGAGGGCAGGCCCTGATAAGAAGAACATTATACTCTGGCCTTATTTTTAACTGGCTGCTTTCCCCCTCCCCCTGCAGGAAGTCCAAGGGGATTCTTCTATGATCTTCACTGTGAAAACCTACTAGGGCTCTTTCAGGTAAAACTCAGGACACTGCAGTGTCCCCACAAGACTCTGTCCCCTGGAGTTTTTAACTCTCAAACTTGCCCATATCGAGGCTCCAGTGATTCATCCTTTACAGATTAGGTTTTCCTCCCCTGGTACTGGTTCCTGAGTATTCTGCTCCTGGGCTTCTGGTCTCCAAGTTTTGATTGTCTGTACCTGTCATCTCTTCAGTTTGGGGCAGCATCTTGCCCTATGGCCTCAGCTCTCTGATGGGCTTAAGAAGAGTTGTTGGTTTTCAATTTGTTCAGCTTTTTTCTTGTGTGTGTTAGTGGCAGAGAGACTTCCAAGCTCCTTACATGTCCACCTGGAAATAAGAAGTGACAATAAATATTGTATTTAAAAATGAAATGCTTGGTATATATCTAACAATACATGTACATATCTGTATGGGGAAAACCATAACATCTGACAAAAAATTCAAAAAAGGCCTAATCAAATAGGCCTGAAAGACACAGTCAAGATGTTAATTCTTACCAAAGTGATGTATAGATTGAAAGTGACTCCAATCAAAGCAACAGCGGGATTTTATTGCAGATGTAGATAAGCCAATTGAAAAAGTTTATGGAAAGGTAAAGAAGTTTGAATAGTTAAAACAACTTTGAAAAACAGAGTAGTCATGGGAGAATCATACTCCCCAATTTTAAGATTTACTATAAGCCTACAACAATCAAGATAGCATGGAATTGGCTAAGGGATGCAGCTATAGATTAGTGGAATAGAATAGAAAGTTTATAAATGGACCCACACAATTATGGCCAATGGAGCTTTCAGAAAGGATTAAAGATAATTCATTTCAAAAATGTTAGCCTTTTCAATAAGTGATATTGGAACAATTGAACATCCACATGTTAAAAAAAAATCATTACCAAAACCTCATACTTTATACAAAAATTAACTCAAAGTGGATTATAGATCCAAATGTTCCATGAAAAACTATAAAACTTTTAAATAAAACATAGGAGAAAATATTAATGGCCTTAAGTTAAGCAGAGAGGTTTTAAACATGACACCAAAAACATGATTCATAAAGAAAAAAATGATATATTGGACTTTCTCAAAATTAAAACTTTTGCTCTGATAAAGACACTGACCAGAGAATACAAAGTCAAACTACAGATTGGAAAACATATTTACAAATTATATATCCAACAAAGGTCTTTTTTTTTATTTCAGCATAATATGAGGGTACAGATGTTTAGGTTACGTGTGTTGCCCTTGCCCCCCCTCCCCCCCTCAGTCCAGGTTTCAAATATGTCCATCCCATTGCATGGTGCACATTGCACTCTTTGTGTACTCTTTTATGAAGAATATAGAGTCCTAAAAATCTCTAAAACTAGAAAACACATGTCAAAAGACAAAGTTATACCAAATTTAGTTTAGTTTAAAGATCTAACTGGACTGATATATATATATATATATATATATATATATATATATATATAGACAGAGTCTCACTCTGTTGCCTGGGCGGGAGTGCAGTGACACAATGATAGCTCAGTGAAGCCTCAAACTTCTGGACTCAAGCAATCCTCCCACCTCAGCCTCTGGAGTATCTAACTGGTTTTTATTGGCAATTCTTGAATGGGGCAATGTCTCATTCTATAAAATAGAATGAGTGTTCCCATAAGCTAAGCGGAGGAGATTGGCTTTATACAGAAAAGGACTAAGGAAAGCAGACTCAGAGAACAAAAAGCAGATTGGTCATTTCAATGTCACTTTTCTTATAGAGTTCAAAGAGAAGGAACTTTCTTATCATGCCTGCTTAGGCAAACTGGATCCCTTCTGATTGGTTGCTGTAAATCTCAATCTGTTCTTTTTCTTTTTCCTTTTTTTAACTAAACTGACTCATTTTAAACTGGAAGCTTTGATTACCTAGCAGTTAGCAAGAGTCACTCCATTCTGGTTTGGTTTGGTCTGGTCTGTTGAGGCCTAGGAAAGGAGCTTAGTCCAAAACAATGAACTCCCCCCCGTGAATTCATTTAATACATATAGCCAAATTGTTTAAATGGGCAAAAGAAATCAATAGGCACTTCACCAAAGAGGACATAGTCATAACAAATGAGCACATGAAAAATTGTTTTACATCTATTAGAGAAATGCAAATTAAATCATGTTGACATATCATGACACATATTTGAAAATGACTAGAATTTTTTAAAGCAACTAATACTACTAGGTGCTAGCAATGATGAAGAACAACTTTCAACCCCATACTTTGCTAGTGAGAATTCTGAATTGATTTGACCACTATGGAAAATGATTTGATAATTTCTTGTAAACACACTTACCATATGACTCAGCAGTCCCCCTGCTGGGGCAAATGAAAACTATGTTCACACAAAAGCCTATACATGAATGTTTATAGCAGCTCTGTTCATATTTGCCAAAACCTGGAAATTGTCTAAATGTCTTTCCATGGATGAATGGAGAATGAAATTTGGGTGTATCCATAGTATGGAATACTACTCAGCATTAAAAATGTATGAACTGTTGATATATACAACTTACATCAAACTCACAGGTGTTTTGCTCTGTGAAAGAAGCCAGTTTCAATGAGTTACACATTCTATTATTCTATTTATGTGACATTCTTGAAAAGAGAAAACTGAAATGATGAAGAACAGATGAGTGGTTGCCTGGGTTACATGTGGAGAGTGGGTATGACTCTAAAGGACTAGAACATGCAGGGTTTACTTCCTGGGGCTAGTGATGGCACTGTTTGTATCATGATTGTGTGGTGCTTCCATGAATCTGTACGTGGGCTAAAATCCGTAAAACTGTACACTATTGACCCAAATAAGCAACTGAGGCAAAAATCTCAATCAATGGAGGTTTATTAACCCAAAGTTGAGGATACACCTGGGAAAAACATGAATCACAGACAGACTTGTGGCCGTTTTTCTGAAGGGTAATTTGGAAGCTTCAGCATTTAAAGGCATACAGAGAGAAGGAAAAGAAAAAAGCAGGTGGGGGGGGGCACAAAATGCTTACATTCTTGTGAGGCCCAGGAAATCTATGTTTTACATAAGGTAAGGGAAATGTTAGAAGAGAAAAAGGGAAATGAAGGAAGCACTGAGACAGGAGTAAGATGCCCTGAAGGCTGTTAGGGCAGGGGTCAGATGGAGAAGGCCAACAGGATAAGAAAGTCACAAGAATGTGAACATGCTTAGTTAAGATAAATGTAACCAACAGGGACCCTTTAGTCAGTTTACTTTAGCCACAACATCTTTATCTAAGGTATAAGGGGTAATTCCTTTAATTGGGGCATGCTCACAGTTGAGATGACAGTGTTCCTAAAAGAACTGCCCTAATTAACATAGTAAAAATCACACCCCCCCACAGCACCATGCCACTTTACAAATGCCATGGCAACTCTGGGAAGTTACACTATAAGGTCAAGAAGGTGGAGAATTCCCAGTTCTAGGAACTCTCCACCCCTTTCCCAGAAAATCCATGAATATTCTGTCTTGAGTTTAGCATAGGATTAAGAGTTAATATAAAAGAACAGACCCTAACTCTTGGGTGACACCGTTCCTTATTGCAGCCCACTCTTTACCATCCTTGAGAATATACAGAGTGTACTATACTTTCTATACTCTGCCTTTAATAAATATCTTTGCTTCGTGGTGTGACCCTGCATTTGAATTTTTTCTTGCAAAGATGTCAAGAACCCTTTCTGTCATCACAGGTGGTGGTCTGGCTGGATATTAGTACCACTTATGTAGATGTCCCTGGGTAGGTGGAAAAACCTCTGGTCCCGTCTTGTCTCCTGTTCTGTACCTATAAAGATAACCTTGTAATTTGTTAATAGAGTGAAATCGAACACTCATTATTATGCAATAATAAAAGAGTCAATTAACCAAGATGGCATAACCACTCTACCTGTTTATTCACCTGAAAGCAGACCTTCAAAGTGCTTGAAATCACATCTAATGAGAACTGAAAAGAAATATAGAAATATTTGGAGATGGTAACAGTCCTCTCTGAATAAACGATAGAAGATTTAGACAGAAATTCTGCATGGTTATAGAAGGCCCAGAAGAGCACAGTGATCCAACGTTAGGTGATGGACTTTTACTGAACACTCCACAAAACAGTAGCAGAATATACAAGATGTTCAAGGGTATGTGGAATATTTACCAAAATAGACTATAAAGTGACCCATAACAAATTTAAAATAGTTAAAATTATACAAAGTATCTTTTTAGATTTCTAATGGAATAAAACTAATATATAACAAAGGAGATATCTGTAAAGTCCCCAAATAATTTTTAAAACAAACAATACAGTTGTAGTAATCAATATTTAAAAAAATTAGGAAAATTAGAAAACATTTTCAAATGAATAACAATAGAAATATGATATGTTAAAATTTTTGGGATTTGTTAGGTCCAGAGCCGAGAGGGAGACACATGAAACCTCATGTGTAGCAAAATGCTGTTTATTTGAGAATCTGGGTGCAGATGGGAGGAGGCAAAAAAGGCATCCATGAGAGAAAAGGGGAGAGACTTGGGTTTTACAGAGTTGTTCTGGGAGGAGAAAAAAAATTCTTTTCAAACAACCAGGAAGAATAAGGAAAGTAATTTCCCCTCTTTAATTTCATTTCTTTATCTCCCTAGAGAACAGCCTGGATGGATCAGGGGACATTAAATTCTCCTTTTGCATTTCAATCCCTTATCTCTCTAAGGGTCTGGCAAAGGCTATGACCTAATTCACCCTTAGGAAGGTGAGAGGGGTGGGTTTTGTAGGAGGTTTGGATGGAAGTTTGAGGAGGGCGAATTCTTTAAATCTAACAGCATTCAGTTAAGTAGTACTTAAAGGAAAATTTATATCTCTAAATGCCTGCATTAGAAAGTAAAAAAAGGACTCAAATAAAAAATCTAAACTTTGATATTAAATAATAAAAAAAGAAAAACCTAAGGAGAGCAATAAAAATGAAATTTCAGAAACTTCACAAAAAAATGATATCGATGAAAACAAAAGCTAGTTTGGCTAGTCCGATGTCAATCTGAGACACCAGAGAAAATACTGTTGTTGAGAAGCAACTGTGTTGAATCCAGCAAGAAGGAGAGGAAACTCCGTGCAAGCTGTAATTTGGGATGGCAGCCACACTCTTCATTTCTTGGGGTAGTTTCTGACAAGCTCAGACTTGCCTTGA
>CAUYSK010009926.1:0-13786 GCA_963575035.1 Avahi laniger
TTGATTAAATTATAAAGCTTCTGCCCAGGCAAGGAAACAATCAACAGAACAAATAGACAACCTGCAGAAAATATTTTCATGCTATACATCCAATAAAGGACTCATAACTAGAATCTACAAAGAACTCAAGCAAATCAGAACAAAAAAAAAAACATTAAAAAGTGGGCAAGAGACATGAACAGAAGCTTTTCAAAAAAAGATAGACAAATGGCCAATAAACATATGAAAAAAATGTTCAATATTACTAATCATCAAAGAAATGAAAATCGAAACCACAATGAGATATCACCTAACCCCAGTTAGAATGAATTTTATCAAAAAAAAAGTTTCATACTAATAGATGGTGGCATGGATGTGCAGAAAAAAGAACACTTACACACCGTTGGTGGGACTGCAAATTAGTGCAACGTCTGTGGAAAAGAATTTGGAGATACCTCAAAGAGCGAGGAAATTCACTGAAGAATGTGCTAAATTAGAATTCGAATCGAGCCTTCAAGGATTTTTCAGATGTAGGCAAAGGCCATTTAAGGTGGTTTAAAAAGAAAAAAAAATTAGAATTGCGAGAACATATAACTTGCCGAGGGCCTAAGAATGGTGGGTGAGACCCAGGCCAGGCTGCGGATTTGCACACCTGTGACAGAGCGTGACACCCAAAGTCTGGGATTGAGTGTATAGAATCCTATACATTGTGTGATTGGCACAGACTTTTGGAACTGGAGTGAAGTTTTTTTTGACAACACATAGGGTCACCTATTGATATTCTTTTTCAGGAATGTAACCAATTTGCCTACAAGTTTGCTGAAGAAATTAGAAGGCAGTCTTTCGGGGCAGTTACACCCGGTTATGACTTCATGGCCCGATTGAGGTATATATATAGTACATTTCGCCCCAAAGCACATGAAGACAGAGTGTTGACAACTCTCTGTACAAACTGTGGCAAGCTCAGCATTCTCTCTCCTAAAATATTTAGAAGGCGTTCAATAATTAAAGGTGAATAATGTGGATCACTTTTTCTTCTTTAGAAGCGGAGTGGAGTCGATTCTTCCTTCCAACGCTCACGAGCTGGCCCAGAACCGACTGCATGTATCCATCACCAACACCAAAACCAGAGAAAATTACTTAGTCTCAAGTTTTTCCTCCAGGGAAGACCTCATTAAGGTAACAAAGCTATGCTTCTGTCTGAGGAAATCAGCAAGTGCTGATTTAAATTCTTCATACAAATAATGATCATTAACACATTCTTTAGATCCTGTGTCTGACATCACGCCTGATAGATGGTAGGTCTGGATGAATTATGTGTCTGAAGAATGCATCCACCAGAATCCTTCCCGAAGTCGCCTCCAGACTGTGACCCGGAGGCCGCCTGCACTTGTTCAATATTTTCCCACCGACGTTCAGACCCTCACATTTTTTTAGGTGAAGCAAGTCAGTGATGCAGTTTAGTAGCAATTATATAGGTAGCTTAAATGTAGGTAGCTAATTCTTTGCTGTTTTTGTAAGACTTTTTGCGTGTATTCTCTTAATCCTTCAACAATCCTTCTGTAAATCAGGTAGGACAGGTGTTATCATGGCACTTTTATGTCTTTAACAAGGAAGAAATGGGTGGGAATAGTTTATGTGATGAGCATGTACACACACATACCCAAGGTTATTCTGCATGCCAGTGGGAACCAGTTCTAGGTCCCAGGTCTCTTCACTTTTCAGTGTAATGTTCCCTTTTGTTCCTTCCATTTTGTTTGGATGCCTTTCTATCCAAACACATTTGAAAGTTGTTTGGTTGAGAATTTATTTTCTCTGGGAAATACTTCACCTGATTGATTTCCAAATAACAATGCACTTGCTAAGGTAATGCATTGAATATTTGTATATTGGAAAAGTGCTCTTTTCTTAGAAAAGCTGGGCAATCTTTTTTTGTGTGTGCAAATCGCAGCAAGTTTCAGGTAATACAATGTACGTTTTGATCCAGCAGCAGGTAATGGGTTGAAAGTGTGTGGTAAAAGTCCACTTGAATTAGATGATAAATGCATTGATTTTTACTACATTCAGGTGCTGTCATTTGAAACACTTAGTGAAATGTTGAATTGACTAGTAAAATTACTTTGCCACTTAATAGATTAGGATATTTTTACTCAATGTACCTATTATGCCAGTCTCTCACTTATAAATTAATAGTCTTTCTACCTTAGAAAAAGGTATATTTCTATAATCTTATTATGATGTCATGGAGACTTGACAATATAAAGGGAAGAGCTGGTCCGCCCATACCTGAGTGGTCATGAGTTGCCAATGTCCAGTTCAGACAGATCAGGCTTCTGGGGGCTGGGGGGTGGCGTATCTCTTCCAGTTTGCCTGAGAACACACTGTGTGCACTTGTGTCATAAAACAAGAGGGGACTTCTTCCTGCAGTGCGCCCTTTCCACGGAGCCTGTCCCTGGCTGCTCTGTCTACAATGGCAGAACTCTGAGCCCTAGATCTTCCTACATCCCATCCTGACTTACATGTCACTGTTTGGCGTACTACGCATTTTACTGCTTTTCATTTAGCTTTTATGGTCTGTCTTTCTTCACTAGAATGTGAGCTCCAAGAGTCAGGGATTCCTCTGTTTGCCCGCTGTGCAGCCCATCAGGTGACATGCGGCCAGCCACAGTGGGGTGCTCCATCAGTGTGTGAAACAAATACATGTGCACCAAGGTGGCCACTATTGCAATGGTCTGCTTTAAAACAAAAGAACAGAGAAGCAGGGACGTCCCTATTCAGTGACCTGGGCAAAATAACAGCTTGTCGGGGCCCAGCTGGGACCATGGTCCCTGTCTCTAGCACCCTGCTCTGACTACACTCCACATGGGGTAAAATAAAGGGTCATCCTCTCTGTCCCTTTTATGTGGGAGTGAGAAAGACAGAAGCATGGCCCTCAAAGATGCCCATACCCTAGCCCCCAGGGCTTGTCAAGATAGAACCTTACATGGCAAAAGGGATTTTGTGGTTGTGATTAGGTTAAAGCTATTGAGATGGAGATGATCTGGGATTATCTAGGTGGACCCAAACTAAGCACGAGAGTCCTTAAAAATGGAGACCTTTCCTGGACTTGATGCATCATTGCTGGTTCTGAGATGTAGGAACCCCCATTCCTAGAGAACACAGAGGCTTCTAGGAAGGTAGCTCCCCACTGACAGCACAGAGAAGGGACTTCAGCCCTGCAATCATATGGAACTGAATCCTTCTAATACCTGAATGAGAAAGGAACAGACTCTCCCCTGGAGCCTCCAGAAAAGAACGCAGCCCTGTCAACAACTTGATTCTGCCCTGATGAGACCCATACCACACTTCTGACCTTCAGACTGTATGATGATAAATTCGTCTTCTTTTAAGCTGTTAAATTTGTAATAATTTCTTGTAACAGCAATAGTAAACGTGACGTTTTTCCATTTCCTTTGTTTTGGATAATAACTACTCAGAGAATTGGTATAATTACTTGAGTTCATTGAACGGAAGAGAAATAATTGACACAAATATGTCATACCTTGTAAGGGGAATATTGAATAACTAACACTTATTCTAGGTTACACAAGAAACAGTCAGAATGTTTAGTAGGATGCTTTAACCTTTCTCAGAACTAAAAAGAAGGAAGGATGGATATAGTTCCTTGGAAGCAGATGGTGACTACCGAACTGTATGAAATCTATGCTTGGAAGGATTTAGTGGGAAAGAGTCAGAATGGGTGAAGTCTAGGAATGAGAGACCAAGAATGTCACCTGAAGCGCTGCCATGTGCAGATGTTGTTCTGACCTTTTTCGTTGGGATGGTGGGTGGGGAAGGAAGCCATCTGAAGGCAGTGCCACTCCCCTTAGGTGGGGTCCCCAAAGCCAGGAGTTGAAGCAGCCAGTGACTTAGAACACCAGGTCTCCCAGGGCTTTGCATGCCTGGCTCTGAACACACAGTGTTGGGTCTGCTTTCCAATATCTGGAACTTCTGTAGGTGGGGCTGAGGGAGAGAGTCATTAAAACTCAAGATAGAGTAAAGGAGCGTGGGCTAGTACTAAATGCTAGTGATTTTCACCTCCAGGAAGTCTTGTTCCATGTTGTGTTTTCTATCCATTTTTATCATTAACTCATTTATTCCGCTACTTACTAGTTGAATTTTTTTTCATGCCTGGCTTTCTATAATTCACCAGCTCACTGCTGATCTTTATTACGGACTGAGTGCCTGCATACCCCGAAATCCAACTGGAAACTTGTAGCTTAAAGTAAGAGTGTACGTGTGTGTGTGTGTGTGTGTGTGTGTGTGTGTGTGTGTGTGTGTGTGTATGTGCATACTTTTGAGGAGGTCTTTTTTAATGCTCTCTAGGATGATTATTTGTTTTATTTAAGTCTCCCAGTGATCATGTCTAGGTGTATCATTTCTCCATGTTGTCCTCTTGGACTAATTATTTTTGAGCCTCCATTTTCTTATCTGTGAAATGGAGTAATTAGCACAATAACTAGGGTTACAGTGGAGAATAAATAAAATAAAACATAAGAAAGTGCATTTTAAATGGTAAAGTCCTATGCATGTTGATTAAAGCCAATATTTCATAAATAATGAACAAATAAGGTAGTAACCCACACACTGCTGCTCAGCACCCCTATATGAATCTGTCATGAAATTTTAAAGCCATATTGAATCACAGCTTTCTTTTCTTCCAGCTGAGTAGCATTTATCGTTTCTTACCAATTTTATTATTTAACTCTTTGCTTATCATCTTTGTTCTTTATAAACAATGTGCTAACCTATATCTATAATATTGCAGGAAATGGATTGCTCCTGAGTTTTTGCCACCTTTGGGCATTTGATTATATAACTAGCTCTTCACTATACGCCGACTTCTTAAAAAAAAAAATGGTTTTGTGTGATGACTTAAATTGTACTAACTTCGCTTTTAGTGAAATGAAAAATTATTCTTTCGTTTGATAGCTGCAGTGTCAGTTGATTGTTATCTGAGAACCCCTGCTAACTAATTATGTGGTCCAAAGATTCCTTTTGTTTGAGACTGGGTTTCCATAGAATGCCGACTCTATGTCCATGATAATTTGACTCAGTCTTTTGCACTTTATGCACCATTACAAGACAGATGCATGGCCTTCAGCATTCTTTTGTCCAGGATTTACTGATGCCAAACATTCCCCTCCTCACCAACAGTGGCTACACCAAGGCACATATGACATCTGCTACCAAACTGCTTTGAAGTGGCCTGAGAGGGGAGATCCTTTTACAGAGTTCAACCAGGGTTCCACGAGGCCCTCCTCCAAATACCTCATCTTTATTTCCCATCAATCCAAGACTCATTTTGGGTGCCATGCCCAGAAAAACGTTCCTTCAGGGGATCAAATCCATCGAACCTTTATGCTTGGGGGTCACTTGTCTTCAGAGGATCAACACTGAGCTGAGATCAGTTTCTGCAAATGCAGTAATTGTTTGGGAGTGGAAAAGAATCACGGAGGGGCATTGCACACCTGGCTGACCCTTACCACGGGTGGACTGTGGGATCCTTGGCCAGTCTCAGCCTCTTCTGAAGGTCAGATGAAATATGTGTGAATGTGCTGCACCCACACTTAAGTACTTAGCAGGTGTACATGGTGACTTTCGGGGCCTGCGCTCTCCTGTCGTCCATCTCTGGACACCCTCCGTTGTTTTGTGTGATTCCTTAGCGCTGCCTCTCCTGGTGAGCCTCTCTACACATCATCCTCTGAATGTCCAGGTATGTACATTTCACATACCAACTCATGCATTTTAAGTTCCAGATTTTATTCTGGGCTATTTTTCTTTAGTAGCATATATACAACCAGGAAATCCAAACACATTTTAATATTAGCCTTCGACAAAGCAGAACTAGGAAAGTAAGTCCTTTGTTTAAAAGAAACTCACATTCTACTTCCAAGGCTAAGGAGAAATGATTTTTTAGTTAACAACGCCATGGTGCCACGGAGTTCCACTACTTCCCTGAATTGGTGCAGATCATTGAATCTTCATGTTTAAAGCTGATGCAGGCGTGTGTTCTGAAACAGTCTTTGGACATGTGTCAATTCTCTTTGATACAGGTTCTCAGGAAGACTTTCACACACAATGGTATCTCTGGCCCTCTTGGGGGGAACTACGCTGTCTCCATTGCTATAATGTTCTGAATGTTCTTGCACACAAAG
The DNA here is from genome assembly GCA_963575035.1 of Avahi laniger. Classification (NCBI taxonomy): domain Eukaryota; kingdom Metazoa; phylum Chordata; class Mammalia; order Primates; family Indriidae; genus Avahi; species Avahi laniger. The sequence continues at coordinate 6,177 of CAUYSK010009926.1, forward strand.
AGAATGCTCTTGCTGCAAGATCTTCTCACACTTAGCCTTGAGAAGGTGAAATAAGGACTGAATTTAAGATGGGTCATTATCTTGGAAAAACTGGGGAATATAAATTTGAATCTGTCTTTGAATTTCAACTACGCCAGCAGATTCTGTACAAACAGTTAGATTCTCATTAAAGTCCACAGTAAACTTTAGGCATAAATGAAACCTGTTGAGAATTTACTCTCTAAGGAAGTTAGGCCACGTAATTTTCTAAACACCTCTTTTCTATAAAGTGCAAAATGACTAGAGCCAGGGAGAACGTGTATTGAATATACACTTGACAGCATTTTATACTGTGGTTACAGGAAGTAACTCACTTTCACTGTTATCATTGTGTATTACTAAGAATAAAACAAAAGTCAGATCAGTGATTTTGCATGTGTATAATGTTCGAAGCGCTATACCAAGTGATGGGACATGAGAAGTAGGCGCCTGCTGTGTACATCAGCGTTGTCAACCACGGCCACCGCACTACCGACATTTGGGCCCTAATAATTCTTTATTGTGAGGGCTGTTCTGTGCTTTTCAGGAAGTTTAGCTGCATCCCTGGCCTCTGTCCAGTAGATTCCAAAGTGTCCCTGGTGGTAAAATCACCCCCAGCGGAGAACCACGGCTGTAGCTATATTGAGATTGTTGGTGAGGTAAATGTCACTGGGAACAGTGTGAGGTCAGATGCACAAAAAGCACATGTTTAAACATAATATTTTATTAAGTGACCTCAGGATGTCAATCTTTATCTCCTTCCTTAGAAAATCCTATTTGCCTACAATAAAATGATGGTAAGCTGACTACAAATAAGAAAAGCCACTCAGTTCTTAACTATCTAAAGCTAATTTTCCCGCTAAACTTAGTTTGATATACAAATCATCAGTGCCCATGAAGGGAGAATAAGCTAAGACAAGAACAAATACATTGATTTGGAGGAGTGACAGGTATTTTCCAGCTCGCTGCACTTTTCATATCGTTCAGGAGGATTTTTACTGTTATTATCTGTAAGAAAGTAATTGGATAGCATTTTTCATCTCTATACTTCAAAACAGTTCCAAGCATTAACTTGTGAACTCTGCATTATACTTCGACACAAGGGGAGAAGGAAAAAAACATCATTCTGGTTCCAAGGGTGGTGATTTTTTTGCAGGCTACATATGTTTCTGCAGCATAATCAAATAAATCGCTATATTTATAGAGTGCCTTTGGTCCTTTAAAGACCTCTAAGTACTGTAATTTTACAATGTGTGCACTATCCACAAATTGTTCCAGTTATTGCTATGGTGCAATGTTGCATTTGCTGAATAACTTCATTAAATAGCTACGTTGTGCTTGCAAAACATACCTAGGGTCTGTGATTATTTTTTTAAAGGAGTAGCCAATTGATGAGAGGGCCAAATCTGGTTAGGATAAATGCAATTACCTTAACTGTAAACAACCTTTCTCTGAAAACTACCGAACTGCTTATGATGTCATTGTTCCCAGTAAGTTGAGAGGGTTGGGATTGAAGATACTTTCTTTCTTACTTTCTGTTCCCTCTCTCTATCAATTTGTTAGGTGATCTTCAGCAAATCACCTAAGGTGCCACTCACTGCTGCTCTGCCTCTTTGGGGAATGGGCATGGTTGATGTCACATCACGCTATTGGATTCTGCGGCCTGTTCCAAGCTGAGGTTTTGCGATGGCTGCTTTGGTGCAGGCATGTGCATTGACTCTTTGTAGAAGGTTGACAAATCTTGTGTGAGGTTGTTATTGTACCTTGCGATAAATAAATAAAAATGTAAAAAATATAAAAGTGGCCGCTTTCCTCTGGGAAACAGTGCTGCAATTAGTGCGCTTTCAATATTTCAATAAACAAGTAATTGAGATAGATGTGCATAAAATTGGCCAAAAGGCGGAAAAAGGACTAAATGTAAGAAATCTGACTTGTGTGTGCTGGCCCTGGTAAAAATACATGTGTGCATGTATTTCATATTAAAATGAACTTGGGTCCAGGTGCAGTCTGAGCACTTACTAGTGGAGAGACCCTTGAGCAAGTGACTCCATCTTTTTGAGAAGCAGTTGTGAGAGAATTAAATGAGACCTTCTGGTTGAGAGTGTAGCAGGGTCTACTTCAAGGATGTGCCACCTATGCATTTGCGCAGGGCCCCACTACCAAAAGGGCATTATGGTTGGTTTAATGCCCTGCTGTCAACATCATGAAATTCCTAATACTTTCTGAACAAGGGGCCCTGCATTTGTATTTTGTACAGGGCCCAGAAATTATGTAGCTGATCCTGGCACCTAGGACCAGCCTAGTACAACAGAACTCTTTAACGCATGGCTATTTCCTATCTTCTTTCCTGTCCCTGTGTGGTGCTGTTACCCTTGAATCTGCCACTGCTAAAATCTGAGACCCCAAAGCTGCCTTGGCCGCATGTCAGGAGCCTAATGCTGCAGGACTGTTACAGTTGGGACCTGTCCCCTTGCATCCAACATGCCACCGCAGCATGGGGCAATCCTGGCTAATCCCACTAGTGGGAGTGTGGGGGAGAGTGTCGGGTGTCTGTTCTCACCACAGACAGGGAGAGGGACACAACAGGCATTTGTTGAGAGTATTAGCCCTGTGAAGGGCTGGATGTACCAGCAGAGAGACAGATCTCTTTCCCTCCAGTGAATTTCTTTGGTAGTAGGAGACAGGAGATGTGTTCAGGGAGGAGCCACCACCTCAAAAATCTTATGCCGAGTTCCATGTACATGGTTCACACATCAATGTGGCAAGAATAGTTTCCAGCTGTGTCAGGTCACAACTCAGGATTTTCCTGTAGAAATCGGGCTGCACTGGTGATGGGGTCTGTCATTTAGTTCAATTCAGAATGAACAGGCATTTGAGAGCTGACCTAGAAATCATACCTATAATATTGTTTTGGGGGGCAGAATGCCTTCTGAGTTCTAAATAATTCTAAACAGATGATTTACAAATCAGCGTTTGGGCCATAATCCATTTCTGAATAATGTATGTTGAAAAAAGAATCTCCTGAAATCTTTGGCAACAAACAGCCATGGAGTCTTTCACTTATCAGTTGAAAGATTATAGCTTAAAAAATATTCAGTATCTAAAGCAGTATGTTTTCAGCTAGAACCCTAGTGATTTAGGAACCACAATGTGAAATAAAACATTTACATTTCAGAAAAGCCACCAGAGCCCAGCTTTTCCCGTAGTAAGGAATGGTAATATCCTAAATGACATTCTTTTTCGACTTTTTAAATGGAAGATAAAGTATAATTGGTGTCATTACTTGCCAGGGTTCCACTATCCATCGTGACCACATCACTAGAACATAAAATGTGCTGTTCCCTTAGGACATCATTGTGACGTAAATTAAAATATCTCTGAGCTGGTGGACTAGCCACCCTTGTTGTAATCAGAGGGGTTTGTTCCTCTGGGAAATAAGATTTTTGCAATTTGTGATAGAACATTACAAATAATTTATTTGCAACCTGCACATACTCAGGAATTTAGACTTACCTTGCATTTAATTTTGCAATGACTTGGTTGTCTACAATTAAAATGCTGATTTTTATGTGTGTGAGGTTGATTAATTCAGAGAGTGTGGATTTGTACCTATCTCTTTAGAGTCTTTTCAGATATTAAAAATGTTATCTTTCATGTAAGTATGTGCAGTGGTATATGTGAAATATTTGGAACTTATTCATTTAATAAGATTTTTATAGCAAATAATATGTCATATTTATTATCTGAATGTTAATGTCTGTACTCATGAGCTAGCTCTCTTTTATCTCCCTAGGTTCTCTTAGCTAGCAGTTTCGTGCCCATCTATGCAGGCCTGAAACCAGTGGAATACAAAGGGCAGGTAAGGTGGTTATCACTGAGGGATTACGCTAATCCCCATATTTGTATGTTTCTTTCGAAAGATCCAATTTTATACTTAATCTGGTGGCTCCAAATCAGTTTATGTATTTTTTCTCATAAATAGCTTTGTATCTATTTAAGATGAAAAAACTCAAATAGCAGGCACTGTGGTGCCTCATCCTCAAGATCTCATGAATGGGAATAACTGACTAGAAATGCTCCGATTTTCATCTTTAAAAATATTTATCTTTTTTTTTTAAAGAAAACAGTGAAAGAGTTTTTTGGTTTTTTTTTTTTATCTAGTAAAGTCCTTCTATAAACTGCTAGAAGCAGAATTGCACATCAGGGAGGGAAAGGCTCAGGGCCTGCTTCCCTGCCCTACCCGAGACAGTGCTTGCTTCCGCCAGGCCCGTGGCCTGTCCAGGAGACGACCCAACCTCCTCCCAGGCTTCCATGTACCAGACATCTTCACTGCTGAGGGTAACACACGTTTGCCTCTAGGAGAGCTCTCCCCACTTCGGGCTGACACGTAAGGCAGGATGCCAGCTCTGCGAGGGAAACTGAGACACGGGCATCAGCTAAAGGCAGCTCTCGGCGCGGCCCAGCGGCCTCTTAGCCCACCCCCTCCGCGGCCCACCCAGTGTTTGTTCCCAGCACTTGCCATTCCACCCTTGGTGGCCCCCCACTGTGTGGACGTGGGTGCAACATAGGCATTCAGTAATCACAATGGCGTCTGTTTAACACATAGCAGACGTATGCATTCGATAATCAAATAGAGTGTCTATTGAACACATGCCAGAGATAGGCATTTTTAATCAAATACAGTATCTGTTTAAAACACACTAGAGATGTGTATTTTATCATCAAAAAGAGTATTTAACATATACCAGAGACAAACATTTTATAATCAAATACAGTAACCATTTAACACATATCAGAGTTGTAAATTAATATTTTGTAATCAAATATAGTACCTATTTAACACATATCAGAGACATGCATTTCATAATCAAATACAGTGTCTATTTAACATATACCAGAGAATCAGAGATATATATTTTATAATCAAATACAGTGTCTATGTAATATATACCAGAGAATCAGAGATGTGCATTTTATAATCAAATACAGTGTCTGTTTAACACATACCAGAGATATGCATTTTATAATCTAATATAGTATCTATTTAACATATACCAGAGAACCAGAGATACATATTTTATAATCAAATACAGTATCTATTTAACATATACCAGAGCTATGCATTTTAAATAAAATACAATATCCATTTAGCATGTACCAGAGATATGTATTTTATAATCAAATAAAGTACATATTTAAAAGATGCCAGATATGTGCATTTTATAAACAAATACAATATCCATTTAACACATATGTATTTTATAATCAAATATACCTATTTAGCATGTTCCAGAGATCAGGCACATATTCATGGATGAATAAATGACATTTGTTTTATATATATGTAATATGTATTAATATGTATTTATTCACAAATGAGTGCATACAAAGTGTTTCACACATCGTGCCATTCATTCAGACACTCAGTGTGAGGGTCCAGCACAGGTCTGTGCTCAAGGAGCTGATGGTCTCACAACAAAAGAACTGATTTTTGCAAACCCCTTGGCTAATAGGCTCGAGGAAACATGTCTGTTCTGATCTCATCAGTGAGTACTTTCAGCATGTGGTACTGAAAGTACAGCACGACACACGTCCTCGACTCCGCTGTTGCAGAGGGAAGCAAAGCAGCCGTAGGCAATACATCAACAAAAGGTCCTGGTTGTGTGCCAATAAAACTTTATTTACAGCAGCAGATGGTGGGCCGCAGTTTACCAACCCCAGACCTACAGCAAGGAACCCTGCAAACCCTGATTTCGTCTTCTGTAAAATGAGGCAACTGAATATGCTATTAATAGTATGACCTTCCTACTTTATAGCATTCTTACAAAGATCAAATTAGATGATACATGAGAAATCACTTTATAAACCTTTAGGCCCTGTGCCATGGTATTTATAATAATTATAGATATCAACATCTTATTCATTCTTCCAATAATGTATTTTTTTATTTGTTGTTTGAGCAAAACACACCCTTGAGAAAATCGAGCCCTGCATCAAGCTTCTATCACAAGCATATCCGCAGTATCTAACACACAGCTGGGCACACGCTGCGTGCTCAGGGAATACTTGCCGAAGGAATAAATAGATTCTTTCTGCAACGATTAATGCCTCATTTTTTTTTTTTTTTTGGTTTTCCACTTAAATTATGTAATCACAGTTGCTCAACTTCATAAACATATTCTTAATAGATACCCATAATACATGAGTGTAGAAAGCAGCATTTAACAAAGTACTGACAGGTGAGTCATCTCGCCTGTGCTGGTGTGGCAGGCTCCCTTGTCCCTTTAGAAGTGGTTCCAAGAATTCTGATTTTCTGTGCTGTGACCTTCAGAGGACAACCACAGTAGATGTCGACGTCTGCCCCTGCAATGCAATGGGACATGAGATTTTCTTTTCTGTGGAGCAGTTGTTTATTCGTATCTCTTTGGACTTGGGCATTGACTTTAACGTGGAGTGTGCTTAGAAGATGGGCAGAGATTGGAGAAAGGGCAGTGGGACAAGCCATGAGATTCAGTGGCTGCACTGCAGGGTCAGCAGCCAGTTTGACTCTGAAACACATTTGCCCTGGAGTTTTTATGCACTTGACCTCCAGCTTCCCTTGAGGAGATGGTGTTATGCGAGGGAAACTAACAGGCACAGGGCGAAACTCTCACGGCATGGACTAGCAGCTGTTGCTTCCTTAGGACTGTTTTGGAATCGTAGAAATCTCACAGTATTAGCTACCAGTGAATAAAATGCTGCCCATGAGGTGAGGATGCAGAAACAACTAGCGGCAATATGCGGGAAGCAGCCAGAGAACTCAGGGACAGAAAGATTTAATGTGCAAGATTTTAAACTATCTGTAGAATGTAAGATATATAATGTTTCCACGCTTAATTTGGAGGTTAAGGAACATTTGTTGCTGTGATTGTTTTTTGCAGAAATTTTGCTAGAATCAGCATGCCTGAATGAACGTGCCGCTGTTCTGAGCGACACAGTTCATGAGAGCATAAATTGGGAGTGAGATGTGGCACGTTGAGAATATCTGAGCTGAGGGGGCTCCGGCATCGTGGGTTTTGGAGGGGCTAACATCACTGCAAATTTAATCAAGTCATTTGATAAGCTATTCATGTTCCCTAGCCATTTATCCAATCAGAGTAAGCTAACAAGAGCAAACAGAATTGGGAGAAAGGGTTTCTGATTCCCTGAAACAGCAATCATTAGCCCCATAGTAAATTATGACACTTTTCAATTTAATGAGCCAGATTGCCCTTCTTTTCATTAAGTTGAATAAGTCAGATGAGCTCTTACTTAAAGTTATATGACATATCTTTAATTTTCCTTGATGAAACTTATATGAATTTTTACATCATCAGTGACAGGTTCTGCTGAGAACATAAAATAATTCTGGAAGGTGTCCAGTTTTTTTTCTTCTCTGAGTATTATCCTATTCCAGAATTTGGTATTTATACCTAAAGCAATCAGGAAAAAAAAAAAAGCAAGCTCTGGGACAGAATCAGATATTTTGGGCACTTCTTTTTACAAACCTCCCTCTTTCCAATTGTATTTATATAACCTGCTATATTTTATGTATATATGTGTATATATATATA
>CAUYSK010009927.1:0-27189 GCA_963575035.1 Avahi laniger
GTAGTCCCAGCTACTTGGGAGGCTGAGACAGTAGGATTGCTTGAGTCCAGGAGTTTGAGGTTGCTGTGAGCTAGGCTGACGCCAGGGCACTCGCTCCAGGCAAGAGAGTGAGACTCTGTCTCAAAAAAAAAAAAAAAAAAAAGAAGCTAAAAGAAAAAACTTTGTGGTTATTTTGTTTACATTTGGGAATTTCATCATCTGTGAAGTGGTTGCCAGAGGTCAAATGCTGTTGGCAGATTGCTTTTAAGTAAGACAGTAAAAGCTGGTTAGAAGAAGGGGACAACTGGAAACTGATGCTGGAAGGGCCATGGGAGAAGGTGCAAGCCAAGGGGGGCTCTGAGGAGAAATGCCCTCTGGGTAATGATGGGAATTAAGGGAGGCTTTAAGCTTTTGGCAAGGGTGGCTAAAGAGAATCAACTCTCTGAGAAGAGGGAAAAATCAATGGAAAAGCAATGCTAGGAGACAGCTGACCTTTCCACTGGAAATGGATGGCTACACATCTTGTCACAGGCTGAGAAATGCACATGTCCTAGAGTAGGCAGGGGGAGAGACACTATGGCTGTCTTTTCTTCTTTTGAGCTGTTGATATGCGCTTGGATTTATGAATTATTGGAATCTCTTCAATGCTAGAAAAATGTGACTGTCTTTAAAAACTTTAATTTCTTTTGTTGTGTCCAAGCCTTCTTTATATTCTATGTTAGGGTTTAGAACTCATAGAATGTTGATGTAATTTTTAAAGTGCTTACTGTAAAACAAGAAATCAGAATACCAAATCACCTAACTCCTCTCTTTCATTCAGATGAAGCTGGAATAAATCCCCCTAGATCACACTTTTCCAAACCAAAGCTCTCCCAGCAGAAAAGAAGAGCAAACAGTTCCTTAAAAAAAACAAAAACAAAAACAAAATTCTTTGGAATTTGTTCCCCTTTGCTGCTATTGACAGTGTGCTGCCTTCAAGGCATTTCCTGTTAACCTCCTGTGATCTGTTGAGTCTTATAAACTTTGTTTTATTCATTTGTTCCTCAAGGAGATCTCAAGGACAATCAGAAGACAAGCATTTTATTTTTTAGTTGGCCTGATGCTTTCCAAAGGCCATTTCTGGCCACTGGGATCAAAGTACAGAGATTATTTCAGCTGAGGGATCTACTTCTGTGCTAAATGAAATACTGAGGCACTCACTGCTTCTGGAACTCCCAGAAATTAAAATAATTACTTCCTTCTGCTCCCACATTGCTGAGCCAAACACAAGTTCTGGAACTTCCTCAGTTTTCTAAATCTCAAAGGAAATGTTCTAATGAGTTCTAGAGATTCACCCTTCGATAAGGAGTCTTTCTATATATTTTGCTTGATCCCTATTTTTTTGGAAGAAGTATTTCTCTGTTCAGGACAGGGGTTACATTAAATACTTTCAGCTTCTACAAATGCAAGAATTGGTTTTCCAACCTATTCTTGAACAGACAATGTTTTGTCTTTACTTTTGAAACTATCTACTGGGAACCTCTCACCATGTCTCGGTGCTGAGAAGAAAACCCTGAGAAACTCACTGATACTGGCAAGAATTGTCAAAATGGGTAAAACATTCCTTATTTTCAGAAGGATTTTCTCACTAGTACTTTCATAAAATTACAGTTTACTGAGTAATGTGCTAGGCACGGTGATGGTGGTGGTGAGTAGGGTGTATGTGCATGTACATGCAGGGAAACACACGGCACACAAGATTCCCAAGTAACACACACTTGTGAAACAAATGCCGAGTGCCTCCTGCAGCTGAGCACAGTGAAGGCTGGGGGGACATGGCAGTGAAAAGAGCAGTCAGGAAGCTAGGTGTCTAACATGGAAGCACTGGGAGGCAGGGACCAGGTCCATTTTGTTCATTGCTGCATCCACAGACCAACTGCAGGGGCTCGATAAAATTTTCTTGAGTGAAAAGAATAAAATGCAGTACAGACTGCACTCTACTAGGAGGCTACGTTGGAAAGAAACTGTCAGGGTTGGGTGAATCTGTCATGGAAAAATTCGCCTTAAATGAATGGCTTTGACTGCAGTTCTAACGTTATTTTTAATTTTTTATCTTGCCCCCTCCCTTCTCTGACAAATCACATCAGAGACACCTCTGACTTCTCCCATACCCCCTCCCCCTTTTCCTACAATGTTCTGAAGAAAAGAACTTTTTGAGGATAGATGCTTTGTACCACATCTCAGAAGTCAACTTTAAGATAATTGCAGCGGAAGCAGCTTTTAATCAACTGACAGGCAGCTTTAAGAAAATTAATGAGGACAAAATCTTAGGAAGGAGTAAATCATTTCTGACAACAAAGCTGTCTCTCTTTTGTCCCAGCCTCCCCTTGAAGAAATAGTACCCCTTCCAGGATACAAAAATAAAATATCTTTATTTTTGGTATTTGCTAGCTCTAAGGCCAGACAAGATTAAGAAAAGGCTCAGTTTCCTTATATTTCTAGAGAGTACTCAGGACTGAACTAGAATTCTAGGTCACTTTTGAAAATCAAACTTAGAATCTGGGGAAGGACAGATGATTAGGATTATACCACAAGTTCAATTCAAGGGCAGAAAAGGAATCACAGTAAAGATTATATATTGAATAATAAAGCTAGGATAGGTCAAAAGAGCCTATGTATGTGAAGTTATATATTAATAAATGCCGATCAGTTTTGACAGCACTGGGCACCCATTCTGACCCAGGATTTAAGCTACAATTGTAGTTACAACTAATTTGAGCACCAAGCCTTTTCTATGGTCCATATTAACGAACTTATAATGTCTATGAAATGGTATAAAAGAAAGGAAGCCACCTATGTTTCTTTATAGCCAGGGTGACACTAAGATAGCCACTAATGGGTATCATATCAGATATCTCCCATCCAAGGATAGCAGTGAGTTGAATGTTGGGAAAAGGAATTCAAGAAATACTCCTTCAGATGAGGAAGGGCCTGGAGAGAAAGACAGAGATACTGCTGCTCATTTTTTAAGCCAAAAGCATTCTGTATCCTAGCACATAGGTAAACAGGCACAGCCTTTCAGGTAAGAGCCTGAGCAAAGTCAACTGTGGGCAGGTAAGAATTTTAACCAAAATTGGAAAAAGGCCTCACACACAGCATTAGCCCTCAAGGTATCATGACGAGGATGCTAGCATGATCCAGAAAATTTTAGGGCAGGAGGTACTCATCAATTTCTCAATTGCCTGCAAATATCTGAAAGATCTGGTTAATAGGAGCCATAAAAGTAAACCAAATGATGTTTCAGAGACAGTAAGAGATAGGGTGAGAGCAAAAGGGGAAAGGACAAAGCTATACTGACAGGTGAGATCTAACTGGAATCGCCATGCAGTCAATGGTTAGTTTTCAATCTTACCGTAGTGTACAGAGTCATGTGGACGGCCTGTTAAAACATGCATGGCTGGGTCCAACCCCCGGAGTTTCTGATTCAGTAGGTCTGAAGTGGGGCTGAGAATTTGCATTTCTTTATGTTTGTTTTTTTTTTTTTTTTTAGAGATGGGGTCTCACTCTGTCGCCCAAGCATAAGTGTAGTAGCATAATCTCAGCCTTGAACTCCTGGCCTCAAGCAATCCTCCTGCCTCAGCCTCCCAAAGTGCTGGGATTTCAAGCGGGAGCCACCATGCCTGGCCAGAATTTGTATTTCTAACAACTTCCCTGGTAGTGCTGATGTGGTCCCCTGAGACCACACATTGAGAATTACTGTCCAGTCAGATTTGTGTGGGTTCCCTGACCTGTTAAGGATGAAGATGCTATTGCTAGAGCTCTAGAGGGAGAAGGAATATACAAGGACAATCCACCACTCAACAGCAAAACTCTTAGGATCAAGAAAGAAAAAGAGAAGGGGAAGAGAAGGGGGAGAAAAGGAGAGGCAGAGAGATGGATACTCTCTTTTCAACATGCCCTCCAAACTATTGATCTGTCTGGGTAACAGTCACTTAACCCTTAAATACAGTTTTACCACATAGCCACAAAGAAAAAGCTTTTAATAAAATTGACCCTTATGTACTTGAGGCTTTCCCTTAAGGAGCACAATATCATTCCAAGGAGAAAGGGGAGACAAACTGCTTTCTGTTCTAGAGCTTCCTCTCCCACCCAAGTCAAATGAAGGTGTCCTTGTTCATCACTTCTGCCAATAAAAAGAAAAGCAAACCAGCAAACAAGTTCCTAGTGCCTTTAGGATCTGCAGAGATTATGCAATGAGGATTCTTTTTAGTTCTTATTAAACCACTTATATGCCTACACTCCCCCACCTCTTGGGGAGGGGGGAAGGTATACATCTGTTAATTCCTGTGTTGAAAGCACTAATCCTGGTTCTTGCTTTCTTAGCTCAAAATGCCCTAGCATTGCTCCCATGTCCCCAGCCTCCCTGGCTGGATTTTGCCCCCATTCCTAAGTAAAATAGCACTTACTGTGATACAAACTGGAAGAATAGTTTGGTATATGACTATTTCTGGTTTCATTAGCAATTTTGCATTTTTCTTATTGTGCTTTCACTTGGTTACAACCAAAGTTATTATAATATGCAAGTTGCCACTATTTTAGAAAATTAATTGCAGTTTTGTTACAATATTGTGCCTTGTTCCAATTAGAAAATGAAAGGCGAGAGGGAACACAGGCAGTTTAGTGTTTTGAGAATTCAGCAAAACTTCAACTCAGCAGTCTCTAAAAGCCTAACTTAAAAACAAAACAAAAATTAACAAAAAGCCCTCACTGGCTCAAGTAAAAAAGAGTCAGACAGAAAATAAGACTGAGTCATAGAGAGTGGCATATCCAGTCTGGAGGAATCTCAAATGGACAGAGGGAAGGGAGAGATAAAATCTGTGCCCCGTCTCCTTTCTCCTGATTTGCCAATCATTAAAACTGGGAGGTCTACGGACTTAAAGCAGAGAAAGGAAAGAGCAAAAGGACCCTAGATCCTAGAAATAAGGACAAAATTTAAAATGACTCAACAAGGGGAAGAAAAGACTCCAGCACATATATTATAGATATTCAAGGGAGAAACCTGGAAAGCAGCAACAGCTGAGAAAAGATGGGAGGTGAAGCACAGACAGCCAAAAAGCTGAGTTGGGTAGGAAATAGGACACAAACACCACTGTGCCTGCAACAAAATTAGCAAAGAATCAAAACACCACACATAAAAGCACAATGGCAAGTAAATCTTAGACTGCTTCACTGATGAGGCTGAGGACAGAAACCTAAAATGAAGGAAAGTAGACATTAATAAGAGCAGTTCTCAAACTCAAGTGTGTGTCACAATCATCTGGAAAGCTGGTTTTAAAAATACAGATCCTGGGTTTCTCTGACTCCCATTCTTATTTGGATTTTAGATCTCAAGTGGGTCTGTATTTTAACAAGGACCCCAAGTAGTTCTAACACAGATTGTCCAAGAACCATGGTTTGAGAAGCACTGATCCAGAGGTCTAAAGAACTGCTTAGAATAAGTGTGCCAAGGCTAATAGCAATTAGCAATTCATTTCAGTAGAGTTTTCATATGGGACTGTGTAAGAGATCATCTCTTGGGGAGAGATGTCACTTAGTGGGAATTAAAATAAATCAATGCTCTGGAGGATGTTCTCCTGGGAATGTCTGTTGGCCCAACAAGTTCACCTCTCTGAACATTACCACAGTGAATTCCAAGAGGTAACAACATAGAGAAGGGGAATTCTGGGTAGAGAAGCTCCAGGACAATCCCATGACCCACAAAAGCATTCCTTAAAGGCTAGAGCCTGGCATTAAGATGGAGACACCTATCTATACTTACCTGTGCAAAGAGAGAGATGCTCTACTGTCCCATTAAACCCTTGTACGATGTTCTCAGACAAAATTTCACTTCTTGCCTTAAATAGTGAAACAGTACAGCTATTCAAAAAAGCTGGTGTCTTCCCTTCCACCAATGTCTGAATTCAGGGACATATGCTGAATGATTTGGTACCTTTGGACGTAAGGGGCTACGAAGACCTGGAAAACCAGAAACCTTTCTGTAGCATGGGGTTAAAGTCAGATTGGATGCCTTGATCCTCTCTCTTGGTTGAGAGGAACACTTCCCAAAGGGAAACTTTCCAGTTACTTCAGCTCCCTCTCCTAGTGGTAGATGGTACCTATTGAGAATCAAAAAAGGCTCACTGGGAGGCCTCAGAAATACCTCTTGTCACCAGGCAGTGGCTGGCTAGTTGCCTTGAGCCCCTTAGCAGGACAGCCACAGACTAATTGGATTACTACCTCGCCTCAGCAGAGTTCTCCAATGCATTCCTTGAGCTGCCAGCCCCACATTTGACAACAGACCCCATCATCCTGGCTTCCACTTTGAAGCTGTTTGCCCTCAGCCGGATGTTTCTGGCTACTTACAGAAAAGAAGAACCTTGCTAGGATGGAAGACTGGCAGGATGCGCTCAGGAGTTGGGCAAAAGCCCTGGATTACAGAAGAGGCTAGAGATGTCCATTAGAGTTACCGAAATCAGATTCTCTCTCTTAATGATTATAAATAATCATTCCACAATTAGGCAGGAAGGGGCAGCTGTTAGGGCAAGGATTCTAGGTGGTGAAAAGCAGAGACCAGGGGCTTTTACCAGCCAAGTCTGCTTAAGATAAGCAAAAGAAGAATATTTAAATAAAAACTCAACTTCCATCCTCAAATATCTAGATAAGAAAATAGGCTTGAAGAACTTCCCACAAAGTCTTCTCCCAATGTCAAATATTTCCAGAGTCATATGGAATTCAAGAATCAGAACTCCTTATCACCGTGATGTCAAGAGCAGAGAATGCCTTGTTTCAGCTCCCTTCAGAGGCTTGGTGGGACACGATGTTACCCGTCATTGATACTGCTAGTTACTGCGTAGAAATGAGAAAAAGGATGCTTTTCTTTTTTTTTTTTGAGACAGAGTCTCACTTTGTTGCCCTGGCTAGAGTGAGTGCCGTGGTGTCAGCCTAGCTCACAGCAACTTCAACTCCTGGGCTCAAGCAATCCTACTGCCTCAGCCTCCCAAGTAGCTGGGACTACAGGCATGTGCCACTATGCTCGGCTAATTTTTTCTATATATTTTTAGCTGTCCAATTAATTTCTTTCTATTTTTTTTGGTAGAGACTGTTTTACATCTTTTAATCAAATTATAAACTTTATAATGTGGGGATTATTTGACTCTCCATTTACAAATGGGAAGATAGTCATAGAGAGATTAATTAGCTTGTCCAAAGTTACACAGATGCAAACCCAGAGCTTACTTTGTTAACTGCTTGCTCAAGGACTCTTTAGTAGCTAGCTTGGACCTCTTTCATATAGGCAAATTTGCATACATCAGACCTTATTATCTGGAAGTTTCTTTCCTCTGGAATATATAACCCCAAGTGAAATGATACAATGTTAATGTTTTTGCCTTGTGAGAGAAAAGGATTCTTTGTCATGTTTTGGCCTATTTTATCCCTGTAATGCAGTCCTAATTTCTCACATACTCCATATAACTACTAAAATAATCTTCCATGCATAGCACATTGATTTTTGTCACTATGTCTTTTGAGCCTTGCCAGTAGTTTCGTCCTGGCATATGGCGTTCTGGAAGAACAAATCTACTTATTAGAGCTGTTACTATTATTTTTTATTAATAAAGGTCGAGTATCCCTTATCCGAAATGTTTGGGAATGTTTTGGATTTGGGCTTTTTTCTGATTTTGGAATATTTGCGTTATACTTAACAGTTCAGCAACCCTAATCCAAAAATCTGAAATGCTCCAATGAGCATTTTGTTTGAACATCATGTCGGCGCCAGAAAGTTTTGGATTTTGGAGCATTTTGGACTTCAGATTTTTGGATGAGGAATACTCAACCTGTATCCTTGTTAGAGAGAATATACTCTTATTTCTTCATTCTTTTCTTACATTGTTTGCTTGAAAAAAATAATTGCCCCTTTTTCCATTTGTGTAAGTTTTCAGGATTTGTCAAACATGTAGGGTATGTTTTTGATATACATGTTCAGTAAAATAAATGCAGTAGGTATACAGGTAGATGTAAGACATGGTCCCTATTGAAATCTGAAAGATAAAACCCTGAATTTTTCTTATTTTATGTGATAAATGGACAAGGCGGCAGATGGTATTGAGGATACTTTTGGTTAAGAGAATAGTTTTTATCAGAGCATGCCACAAAATAGTTCTCAGTCCCTGTTTACAGCTGTGTAACCCTTCCAGACTTTTTTCCTATGGATTATAAAAATAAACACTCTGAAATAGATTTTTTTTTTTTTTGAGACGGAGTCTCACTCTGTTGTCTGGGCTAGAGTGCTATGGCGTCAGCCTAGCTCACAGCAACCTCAAACTCCTGGGCTCAAGCAGTCCTCCCAAGTAGCTAGGATTATAGGCATGCGCCACCATGCCCGGCTAATTTTTTATATATATTTTTTTTAGTTGTCCAGCTAATTTCGTTCTATTTTTTTTTTTTTTTTAGTAGAGACAGGGTCTCGCTCTTGCTCAGGCTGGTCTTGAACTCCTGAGCTCAAACAATCTGCCTGCCTCGGCCTCCGAGAGTGCTAGGATTACAGGCGTGAGCCACCATGCGCAGCCTGACATAGATTTTTTAATAGAAAAGGAGAGCTTATTTTCTGCTATTTGTTTGTACTAAATAATTATCATGGATGTATGTCTAGGATTGCATATATAGATTTCCCTTTTTGATGATTGCCTAGAATTCTATTTTGTGGTTGTACCATTAATTAACCAAATTGTTTTGGTATTTATCGTAAATGGTGTGAGAGTAGGCATCTTGTGCTGGTATTTCCATATTGTAGATTTCAAGAAGTGAGCCAGGATATTTTCACCTTAAAAAGAAACAAATCTAATTTTTAAAATTATTCTTTAAATGCCACTATAATTTTTAAAGACTATATTTAATGTATATTTTGAACTTTGATAAATGAGAAAGTAGAAGGCCTTTTTTTTTAAACTCAAATTGTGGCTTTTTATTTTTTTTTCAGTTGCTGTGTATCATGGTGGGTGATAGTGCTAAAATGTAATGGTACAGGTCTGTTAGATATTGTAAATATGGTAGCCAGATACAGCAAATTCTGAAAATTTCACATGGAATCTTTTTCTTCACTCCAAAATAAATACCCGTCATCCTAAGTTAAGTAGAAAGAAGCCCGAGGACACAGGCCAACCTATTAAAGGGAAATTGCAGCATTAGTTAAATATTGCTGTTAGTAAACCATTAATTGTAAACATCACTTTCTGTATGAGTTCATAAGCCCTTTCTCAGCAGAAAATAAGTCAGCATATTCGGTGTGTGTGTAGTAAAAGCCTGTCTTATTTTAACATGAAAGTTAAGCAGGGGGGAAGCTTTATGTCTTATTTTACCTGAGTGAATATAAAACTATATTCTTAGGTCTGTGAACATTCTTGGCTTATTTTTCCAAAGGAATGTTGCTATAAATAGAAGCTTATGTTCCTAGAGAATTTCTGCACTTTAAAATAAGGGAAAGGAGGTAAAAATTTTAAAGCATGGGAACAACCTCACTATAATCCGTGACCCTCACTAGTAATAGAGGACAGTGAGACATATACTTAATCATTTATATTGAGTTAAATTTCTGGCCCCTTTTCCCTCACCTCTTGTGTAGAAGACCTTTAACAAACAAACTATTGGCAATTACATTTTGTTTGTTTGCTGATAAGATAGAATGGTAGCTAATAACCTAGACTTTTCATGATATTTTATGTATAGCCACTTCATTTAAATAGTAATTTGTTGAAAGAATTTGAACAATTATATAATTGGTGTCATTAAGTAATATTTCTGTTGGAAGGAATAGGCTGCTTATGTGAATATTGCAGAATCTTTAAAAGAAAGCTGTACCAATGGCTTTAGAAGAATTAAATCAGCTACTACCAGGGCTATCAGTCAGGTCTTCAAAGAGTCTGCTAGTAATATAACCCATAAGAATAGTAGGACACTCCAAATATCCCAAAGTAATACAAGGACCTAAATTAAACTGCAATGATAATTTTACTAGAGGAGAATTCAGGAAAACATTTAAAAGATATTCTTTAATTTAGTGAAAACATCCTGGTTTTTTTTTTTGTTTTTTTTTTTTTAATTTCAGAATATTATGGGAGTACAAACATTTTGGTTACATGTTATGACTTTGCCACATCCAAACCGTGATTTGGGGCATGCTCTTCCCCCCTTACAATGATCACTACGTCCATTAGTTGTGAGTTTACCCACCCTAACCTCCCAACCCCCAAAGCATATTACTACTGTGTAAGCACCTTAGCGTTGATCAGTCAGTGCCAATTTGATGGCGAGTACATGTAGTGCCTACTCTTCATTCTTGTGATACCTCACTTCGAAGGATGAGCTCAGGCTCTATCCAGGAAAATATAAGAAGACACACAACATCCTGGTTTTATAAAAAAGCGGCAGCAGAATTTCACAAAAGTTTTGACAGTAGTCTATTATTGCTTATTTATTTTTAGGAAACCCAAGTCCTTTGAATTCATAGATGCTCAAATGTATTGAAAAGGCAAAACTTTTTTATATTATTAGCTTGTTTTCTGGAATGCTGTTTTTGTTTTAGGAGTCACATGATGCATTATTGGAATTTGGGAATAATAACCTACAAATATTGGTTCATGTTACCAAGGAAGGGGTGTGGAAAAACCCAATTCTTCTTAAAATTCTGTCTCAACAGCCAGTAGAAACAGAGGAAGGTAAGTCTTAGAACTTTATTGGTTATATTGGACAAGAATTTAATTCTGAGAGAGTTGAAATTGATGATGGGTTAAAATTTTGCGAATTTCACTTGTGTGTGTATATATGTACACACACCTGGTCATTTTATCTATTTACTTATTTGAATGATAAAAATTAACAATTAGCATTGAATGTTTTGCTTAAGTACAGATTCTTACATTTTGGGGTAGCGTTTTAAGTCTCTCTACGCTTACTTTAAAATTTCACATTGGATTGCAATGTTCATACAGAGTTCCTGAAGTAGAAATGAATAATCTGCTTCTGATCTTTGGTATATGGTAAAACTTTGCTCATACTTTTTTCACTGGTTGCAATAGCTGAGGGCCATGAAAAAAATCCCCTTTTTATTTTATACTTATGAAATAATTGGAATTCAGTGTTTTATAAAGAAGTACAAAGAAGCCAGGCGTGGTGGCTCACGCCTGTAATCCTAGCACTCTGGGAGGCTGAGGCGGGCAGATTGTTTGAGCTCAGGAGTTCGAGACCAGCCTGAGCAAGAGTGAGACCCTGTCTCTACCAAAAATAGAAAGAAATTAATTGGACAGCTAAAAAAATATATATATAGAAAAAAAATTAGCCAAGCATGGTGGCGCATGCCTGTAGTCCCAGCTACTTGGGAGGCTGAGGCAGTAGGATCACTTGAGCCCAGAAGTCTGAGGTTGCTGTGAGCTAGGCTGACGCCACGGCACTCACTCTAGCCCGGGCAGCAAAAGTGAGACTCTGTCTCAAAAAAAAAAAAAAATAAAAAGAAATACAAAGAATGAAATTTTTTTATTTGCAAAATTGTCAGTTTAAAACCAGAAAAATTAGAGGCCAAGCGCAGTGGCTCATGCCTATAATCCTAGCACTTTGAGAGGCCGAGGCAGGAGGATCACTTGCAGCCAGGAGTTTAAGACCAGATTGGGCAATAGCAAGACCCCATCTCTACCAAAAATAATAATAATAAAACAAAAAAAGACAAGAAAAATTACAGCTTTGAGTTGACATTTGCATTTTAGACACAAAAGTATCTCATTTGGTATAGACAACAATTGTAACTTCATTTTCTTCAAGTTAGTGGACAGTCCAAAGGATCGTATTTTGTTAAGTATATTTCTGGCATAAAAACAGATTTCAGAACAATTACTACACTTTTTGAGATATTTTTGGTTGAGGTCTTAGAACAAGCCATTTGAATGTTGATGCCTTAAAATATCCCAATTACCTTATTCATTCAACATGTTTGACCACCTACCATGTACATGCTGTTTGGGCCTTTCTGTATAGTAAGAAGATTGGCATAAAGACACTGGGATTGGCTGGGCATGGTGGCTCATACCTGTAATCTTAGAACTTTAGGGAGGCTAAGACAGGAGGATCACCTGAGGCAAGGGGTTTGAGACCGGCCTGAGCAACATAGTGAAGCCCTGTCTCTGCAAAACATAGAAAAATTAGCTGAGTGTAGTGGTATACACGTGTAGTCCCAGCTACTTGGGAGGCTGAGGTAGGGAGGATTGCTTGAGCTCATGAGGTTGAGGTTGCTGTGAGCTATGATGAGGCCACTGCACTCGAGGCTGGGCAACAGAACAAGACTCTGTTAAAAAAACAGACTGTTAGATTTTCCCTTGGTACCTTTCCTCTGATAATTCTGCTTATCATTTGCACTGACAAGAAAAAAAGAATAAGGAAAAGAGCTGTTAAATAGAAAAGAGAGGTGTTTATTGTTTTTTGTTGTGGTCCTCAATAAATGACATCCCCTTGTAAATATATAGGCTAAAATGTCACCTTTATTATTGATAAAACCTGTTAGAGGACAGAGCCAAGTAGTTTGAAAAGCATCCCAGGATTAGATCCTAGTCCAGATAAGTCTTTTTTTTAATGGGTCCAAAGGATACTGACAGATAAGTCTTGACTAGGGCAGAGAAGAATACATGCTCTGTGAGACAGGCCCAAGCCCAAGAGGAAAAAGGATGGAGTTGAGTTAAATGTCCCTAATATATTTTCCCATGATATACTAACCAAATATGTCACCCCACCTCAGGAGTTACTAGTAATTAATTATTTCAACATAGAAAAACATCAAGAAATGGAGAGAAGCATTGCTCACCTAACATCCTGTGGTGTCCTATCTATTCAGTAAAGATTAATTAAGCACCCGCTTTGTATAAGACTCTGAGTGGGTACATGTTATCTGCATATATCTGAGGAACTGTACTGAGGACCACAGTGTAAGTGGTGGGCAACCTATGGCTTGCCTACTTTTACAATTAGCCCTTAACCTAACTTCAAGTCAAAAGCTTAGAAAGCTTTCTTTATATCTCCACTGTCCCTGTGGCCCAGATATTGCATAGTTGATGATAGCAATGATTATAATCTCATTGATGATCTTCTGCTCAGTGGGTAGTAATCAGAAGCCTAACCCCAAGGAAATTAATAAGTGCGTTTCAGTTTAGATTTGAATTTTTTAAAGAAGGCTTATAAATATTTTTAATTTTTCCTGCCTTAAATTTTGTGTGTCTCCCTCAACACCCCACAAGAACCCAGTTTATAACTGAGGTATGCAGTAAATGGTAATTGTTGACACTTCTGCCTGGCATGATCAGTAAAGACACCACGGAAAAACTGTATTTTTAAACTGGATTTTAAATGGTAATGCTTTTACATGAGGAAGTATATAGTACAAGATAGTGTCATGATGTCTACAGATTACTTTTAAATGGTTCAGAAAAATAAAAGAGCCAGATAAAGAAATGGCAGAACATTTCAGTTGTTGAATCTGGGTGGGAGGGGAGGGTATAGGATTTAAAATTTTCGTTTATATTAAAATGTTTGAAAAAATAATACAGAAAGGATTATAATTGGGAGTAAGTTTTCTCAGTGTACACTTTATTATATTGTTTGGTATATTGAAGTATATGGTTAATTTCCTTTTAAAAATAAATTTAAGTAAAAATGATTTTTAAAATGCAAAATATAGCAATGGTTTAACTGTAGTTGTAATATATTGAATAGAATAGGTTACCTTGTAGAAATAATAGCTATGATTTTCAGAGTGCCTGCTGTGTGTTGGGCACTGTATTTGTGCTTTCATATCTCATTTAATCCATAAAACAGATGAGAGATTATACATACCCAAGACCATGTAGTTAAAATTGTGGAGGCAGAATTTGAGCCCAGATGAGGTGATGTTACAGATTTTTTGATTGGAGAGTGATAATCTTTCAGTTGCTAAGTACATGGTTTTATTAAACATTTGTAATATATTATTATATATATAATATATATATTGTATATTACATTTGTAATATATAAAACCTTGTGCTTAGTGCTGTAGGGAATACAGAAGTTAACAAGACATGGTATTTGGTCACAAATTACTGACAGCATAACAAAGGAGATATAAGAGACAAATAATAGCAAGTACTACTGAACATTTACTCTGTGCCTGGCATTATGTTAAGTGTCTTATCTACATTTCTGGTACTTCATTAATTCTTTCATTCTTGCGAGATGGATATTACTAACCTTTTTATAGAAGAAGAAACTTGAGGGGCGGAGTGGTCAGTTAATTTGTCCAAGGGTCTCACAGCTATATGTCAGAATCAGGATTCAACTTCAGATCAGAGATTCCAAAACCTGAAATCTTAACCTTTGTACATGATAATCCCTTGTTACTGTACTTAAAAAGAAACAGAGTGTGGTGAAAGAAGTAAAATGCTGTGGGAACTTGGAAGGGAGTGTGTTGGGTAGATAACATGCCTGTTTTCAGGTGTGTTGCCTCCTGTGGGATTTGTAAAATTGCTTACAACCTCATAAGGCAGATAAATAGAAGAGAATCTGATGTTAGGCAGAAAAGGGTATAGGGGAGACAGGCGTGGCAGGAAATAATATGGAGGAATTAGATTGGAGAGAGTTTAAAAAGAATTGCTAGGACATAATAACTAAGTTGATTTCCTTGAGGAAAGGAAGTAGCAAGGAACGGTAACGCCAAAATTTTAATTTTGTATAATTGAGAGAATACCATTACTGAAAATAGAAGTAAAGAATGAGGAGCTATGTGAGTGGGAGGGAGGGGGTATGATTGTGAGTTCATTTGGTGGAATTTAGTGACCATGGGACTAAAAATCCAAGTGAATGTGATCTGTTTTTCCTCCATGCGTTTTGACCTTGGCTATATATTAAAATATCTGGAATTTAAAACCAAAAAATACACACACCGAGGTCCAGACTCCACTTGCTAAATCAAAATCTCCAGATGTAGAGCTCTGGAATCCAGAACTTTTGAAGTGCCTTAGGAAATGAGCATTTGTATGTCACTGGTGGGTATATAAATTGGTA
Organism: Avahi laniger; assembly: GCA_963575035.1. Taxonomy (NCBI): domain Eukaryota; kingdom Metazoa; phylum Chordata; class Mammalia; order Primates; family Indriidae; genus Avahi; species Avahi laniger. The sequence continues at coordinate 15,070 of CAUYSK010009927.1, forward strand.
CAATTTTTGAATAGTAATTTGGCAGTATGAGTCAATATTACAAATGAACAAAGCCTTTAATTTAGCAATTCCACTTTGAGGAATTTGTTCTATGGATTTATTTACATGTTCGAAATAAGCTGTGTACAGGGTTGTAAATTGCAGCATTATTGATGATTGACAAAGATTGGAAACAACTTGCAAGTATGTATCAGTAGGGACTTGGTTAAATAAATTATAGTACATCCATACGCTAGAATGCTATTCAGTCATTAAAAATAATGAGGGTGGCCCTAAATGTACTGATGATAGAATGACCTATATGATATATCAAGTGGCAAAAGAAATATGTCTTCTGTACTTGTAGAATATTTCTGGAAAGATAAACAAGAAATTGGAAACTTGTTTCTTGGGGAGGGAAACTAGGGCACTGGGGTGAAGAAGGTAGGAGGGAGACAACTTTTAACTGTATACCTTTTTGTGTGCCTTTTGAAATCTGTGAGATATATATATTAAAGATAATTGTTAAAACTTTACAGTCGATTCTGATATGTAGTTAAAATTGAGCCAGTGGTTTATCCTTAGTATAGATCACTGCTGCGCGCGTGCACACACACACACACACACACACACACACACCCCTCCCCTCCCCCATGGGCATCACTGGGGAGCTTGTTACAAAAACAAAATCTCAGTTCCCATCCCAGACCTAATGAATCAGAATCTGCATTTTAATAAGCTCCCCAGATGATTCAAAAGACACTTTCTAGTCTCAAAAACAGTATTTTAGATTAACCATTTAAAACAGTTTGTTTACTCACCACTTGGCTTGACACACAGTATTCCCATCTCTATTTTGTACGTAATACTATATAATGATGTCACATACTTGTTAAGTATCTACTATACAAAAACTAAGGGCTTATTCATAGCATTGTACAGTCAGTGCTCAGATGCTTAGTATTCAGTACTGCTTATAGCAGCATTTTCCAAAGTGTGTACTGAACCAAGAACATATATTTTACAGGTTACTAATAATATGCGTAAAAGGGTTCTCTGGTCAAATCAGTTTAGGAAACAATTGGGTTAAATACAAGTGAACAGTTTTCTTTATTGCAGGACTGTTCAGAGATTTGACCAAGGAATCCTTTTTTTTTCTAGGACTATCTCTCAGGTCTTTTGGTCGATGGAACACACTTTGAGAAATGCCTGGTTTAGAGGAAAGAACACCACTGGCTTTGGAATCCTTGGCAAGTTACCTAACTTCTCTGAGTATTATTTTTCCTAACCTTAAACTGGGGATAATAATACTTGCCTTGGTGGTGGTGTGAAGAATAAATGAGAGGTATTTAAAAACATTCAGCTTAAAATTTGATGACTCATAAGCATTCTTTTGATAGTTGTTAATATTACATAGGTTACTTGCTTCATTTTCTTGCCCTTAGGCTTATAGTTCATTTCACTATTCCTTTCTATCCTCATCAGAAAGTAAAGGAGGAGATGGTCAAATTAATTTTGATAAAATGTCGGTAGCTTTATTAAAAGGTTTGGTGTTCAAAATAGAACTACTAACTAATGTGGAACTTATTAGCAAAATAATTTTCCTCTCATCTCTATTAGATGAATATTGAGACCAGAATAAACTTCCCATTTATATCATCTGAATTTTTATTAACTAAAACAAGCCAGCAACAACAAAAAAAGATATCAAACTTTCATCTTAACAAGTCTGACATGTTATGTAGTATGTTTTCAAACTGTTTTATTTTTCATTTTTTCTAGTCAATAAATTGATTGCACAAGAAGGACCCTCCTTTCTGCAGATGCGAATAAAACATTTGTTGAAATCTAACCTCATAACCCAGGCCACTGCTTTATCAAAACTATGTGCAGAATCTAAAGAAATTTCAAATGTGTCATCTTTTCAGCAAGCCTATATCACATGTTTATGTTCTATGCTCCCTAATGAAGATGCTATTAAGGAGGTGAGTAAAGTAAATAACTGTTGTGATTTATACTTGCTATGAATTTAATAGATTTTGATGTATGTTACGTGCTTTATTTTTTTCCATCAGAATGAAAACCAAGACTAATTTTTTTCGGGCTACTGAAATGTACCCTTTTACTTGTATTTTTAACTGTTCAGCAGATTAAATGTAAAGTTATGTTTAAGGTGGATTCAAAAAGTAGATAATTAAAAAATATACAAATGGATGCTTACATGTTGGCTGATGGTTTGCTGTGAAATAGTTAATTGCAAAAGTTGTTTTTTCCTTTTTTTTTCTTATTATTTCTTTTTGGGAGGGCAGTGGAGGGACATGTAGTCATTTTTTTTTTCTTAAAGTAGTGACTTCTCAATGTTTGGGAAATGTAGAAATTGTTAATCGTGGCACCAAGAGATAAACTAAAGAAAATGACACTTAATTTTAGCTTAACTTATTTTATATGTTTAACTTTATAAGCAGAGAAGTGTAGGACTCTAGACCCCATGGATACATTTTGAACAATTAAGTGGCCAAACTGGATACCATGGAAAATGATAGTCATTGAGTCTTTTTTTAAAAACTATTTTATCAATCAGATTGCATCCTTTTTTAAAAATACCTGAATCATTGTTTTCCTTAAATTTGGGATTGGTTTTCTCTAATAGTTTTTGAAAAATTATACAGAAAAAAATTAGGAATTCCGAGGCTTTATTTAGTCATCTACCTTTAATCCTCTCATCTGCCATTCAGATTGGACACGTGGATTTCCATTTTACTTCTGCACTGAAGTTTCTTGTTAATATACAGACTGATACACAGACTGATCGGCAAGATCAACCAGTGTTTATTGATCCTATCACCTTTTCATTCTGCCTCATCCCGCTCATGTACTCACTTCCCTCCTTACTCTGCTTTTCCATTGTCAGTCGTCATTATCACTCCCTTGCATGCACTCTGAATTCCTCTGCTGGTCTCTCCCTTAGTTGTACTTGTTTGACTACCGGTATCCTGGTTATCCCCAAGCCTCCACCTACTCTCTATTTACTTACCTGCACCCATTACGGCCAAACTTACATAGAGAAAAACCTGCCAACTAATTTTACTTTAAATCAATCATACTATGTTTTCTTTAGTCCATTTATTCTCTTAGTCTTGGATTACTATTTCAACTTTTTCCTTTCTCTTCAAACCTGTAGTGTAATACTTTCTGCCCTATCTCATTCTTTTTGATGAACTTTCTCCCTGTTTCTTTGAGGAGATTGAAGCAGTTGGAAGAGAATTTTTGTAAGCTCCCTCCATAATATCTATTCACCTACCTGCATCTATGCATGTACGCCTTCTTTGCTGTTACTAGAGAGAAATTATATCTGTTCTCCTAGCTAAGGCCAACCCCCTTCACTTCTGTATCAGATTCCATTTGTCTCTTTTAAGGATAATGCTACAACAGTTCTCCTTTTTTCAATTGTATCATCAGTTTCCTCCTCTCTGTTGTAACCATCCCATCAGCATTTATGCTGTTATTTCTTCCATCTTTAAAATAGAAACCTTCTTTAAATTCTACTTCCCCTTCCAACTACTGCCCGGTTTCTCTACTGGCTTTTTTAGCATAGTTTCTTGAACAAATCATCTGAATTTACTGTTGAACATTTTTCTCAAGACAAGTCCACGACACCACTAAATCCAATGAAGACTTTTTAGTTTTCATCTTACCAATCTAATATCTCAAGTTTGCCCCCTTGACAAAGTTTTCTACTTGTTTTATAGGGTACTGTACTCTTCTTGACTTTCTGTCTACCTCACTGATTGCTCCTTCTCAGTTCTACTTTGCTTTCTGAGGAGTAAATTTAGTACCCAATGACTACGTCATTTGGTCTTCTCTTTTTCTATCTACACTTATTCCCTTGATGATATCGTCTAGTCTTTGGTTTTGAATACCAACTGTGTTCTAAATCCAAAGCACCATCCTCTCCTCTGAACTCCAGACTCATATCCAACTGCCTAATTACCATCTATACTTGTATGGCTTATAACATCTCAGATTTGACATGTTCATGATGAAGCTCCTGCTATTCCTGATATTAGGGCTTTGTTTGTTTTTTTGAGTTTTCTTTTAAATGAAGTCAATTGTCTTCCAGCCGTATTCTCAGTGTTGGAGGTGGGGGAGGGGGTAGTGAATATCTTGTTTAGTCCTTACTATGTATTAGACACTGTGCTAAATGCTTTGTCACATTTAATCCTCACAGAAACTCTAAGATAGCTACATTATAATGATAGAAAAGTGAGGCCCAGATTAAGTAATATGTTCAAGGTTACAAAGCCAAAGTGGTTAAACCAGGATTTGTACCTGAGTTTGATATACTACTAGTAATATTGTATTAAAGATATAGGATAATTTATATTAGCCTAGTTGGTATATATGCCAAATGCTACGTTAGGCATTAGGAATACAAAGATGAATCCAGAAGCTTCCAAACAGGCATACTTGCTTTCACTGTTGGCCTCTATATTTTATTTTCAAAAATAGCCAGAATAATTCCTCTGAAACTTAAGTCAGGCCATGCCACTCCTGCTAAGAACCATCCAGTAACTTTCCGTCTTCCTTGGAATAAATCCAGAATTCATTATTCTGTGTACCATGGCCCCTGACTACTTTTCTAACCTTCTCTGACCTTATATTATATGACTTAATGTTCACTTTCTCCAGCCATTTTGTCTTTGATATTCTTTGAACAAGCCAAGCATGTTCCTGTCTTAGAGCTTTGTTTTTGCTATTCCCTCAGCCCAGAATGCCCTTCTGCAAGACAGTTTAGATGGCTTACTCCCTTACCTCATGTCTGCTCAGTATTCATGTCTGTTTAATATTACCATATCAGAGAGGCCTTCCCCAGTGTCCCATCTAAAATATTACCCCATCCCCCTTCTCTGCCCTGTTTTTCTTTAATAAATATCTGCTGTTATTGTTATAAATATATACTTAACCCATCTAGAATGACCTCCATTACTCTCCGTCCTCCTACCTTGCTGTATTTTCTTTGTCATACATAACTACTACTTCCATGGGGCATCATATTTGCTTATTCACTATTTCCTCCCATTAGATTGTAAACTCTCTAAGGACAAGGACGTAGGTTGTTCACTGCTATATCCCTGCATTCTAGAAGAATGTTTAGCCACGTAGACACTCAATACTTAACTTGTTGGGTGGAGGAATGAATGGTACAGTGCCACTCCTTGATGTGTTGTTACTAGGATTTCTAGCTTTCATTCTTGTTATAACCAGAATATCAAAGCTGAAACTTTTCGTTCATGCTTTGTAAGTTTTTAAATTTTGCAGAGTTCTTTTTTAATCTTAAAATTGTGATTCATATTTTCTTTCTCTTGGCTTATAATACTTATGCTATCTATGTGTTTATAAAAATGTGAACCAAGGTAAAACTGAGTTATAGTGTTGAGAGATGGATTTCTTTATGGATTAATTGAATCGTGGATTAATGCTTGGGTCAATAGTTATTTCAAATAGCTAAAACTCCCTGTGGCCCAGATCTTGTCTCCCCATTGTAAGAAGCTTTTGTCAGATTACTTGTTGAAATTTAAGATGTACTTATATCTAAGATACTTCCCAATAGCCAAAATGGTGACTCCAGGAATTTATGATTCTATCCTGGCTCCTAGTAGCCTTTACATTTTTATGAACTGCCTTGTTTTTTCAAGTGCTCATAAACTCGTTATTCTGGGATATTGGATTAGCAGCATTCCAGTGTGAAGCAGTGTAACCTGGACATTGACGTTTAGTAGTCACTGAGTCTGGGAGGATTGCCTAGGCAAGGAATGTGTAGTAGAGACACAGAGTGCTGGTCATCTTTGCTTTGGGAAATGACACTAGAAAGGAGCCCAGATGTAGGATGCACAGGTGAAACAGCCAGTTGGTGGCTGTGAAGTAGACAGTAACAAATAGTTTGCCCAAATGGAGTTTGAAACTATGACCTATGGCCTTATTAATAAATGATCTAATTTGTTGGACTTTCTGGCCATAAAGAAATCAAAGGTAAAGTGCTTTGTACTGCCTGTCTTTTCAGACTTCTCACTGCAACCTTAAAAATAATTACGGAAAACATTTATTGAATACTTGTCTGTTCCAAGCTGTGCTGTGTGTTTTAAATGTGTTGGCGTCTAATCCTTATAATAATCCTATGAATTTTATAGCAATTCAGAGGATTTGTAATCTGACGCTCAGAGAGATTATATAACCGGCCAATAGTTATGTATCCATTAAGTGGTGGGCTTTAAATTCAAGGTGGTCTGCCTCTGCTTTGCTTTTGTACTTATTCACATTCACACATCTCATATATAAGACATAGTAAAGCTCACCAGCACTGCCAACCTTCTGTTACAGATGTCTGGTTCTTCCTGAATTCTGGTTCTTAAAGTAGACTTGTTGCTTGGGAGGATTTTTCTTATTTCTTTTGTTTGCTCAGAGGGGAAACTCAAACAGTCACACTTTTGACTGTTAAGTTAAAATTTGAGAGTGAGCTTTGGAGTTCTGAGGCTTCTAGATGGCTCATTACTGGATTGGATTGACTGGAGAGCATAAATAGGGTGTGTTTTTCACAAGATGTCTGGAGAAGTGAGAGCAACAGTAAGACTATGTAGGCTCAAATCCTTGCATTTTCGTTTATTAGCCATATAGCCTTGAGCAGGTAGCTTCATTTTCTTTATCTATAACATGGACAAAACAATAGTAGCTATCTCAAAAGATGGCTGGGTAGTTCAAATGTGATAATTTCTAAAGCATCTAACAACAGTTTTTTGTATGGTGTTCCAGACACCATTCAAGTATAGACTAGTACAAGAATTCTTCAGGCCTAAGGTACAGAACTGGGGATGAAGCAGTCAAGGAGATTGATCAGAGGTGAAATCTGGATTTTGACAGAGAAGCAGTGTGGTATACATAGAGATAGTTAGCCTCCTATGATTTCATCCACATCTTTAAAAGCATTCATAATTGACCAACTATGAAGCTGTATGCAGGTTTGTTTATTTGCAGTGTCAGGTAGAGTAAGGAGCTCTGATAACAGCTGCAGTATTTTGGGTTTGGCAGACTTAATCAGAATAAGATGCAGTAATGATTATTCTCAGCATCTGACACATGCCAAAAGAATTCAGAAGCAATAGTAAAAATGCTACATCTTGGATTTCATTCCTCCTCATCCTATAAGAATAACAATTTTTCCTTTACTCTCTCAACTTTTGTTTATTTAAAACTCATTTTGTTTCTAGTGTTGTATTAGGCATTGGCAAATACAGTAAAGTGTGTATGGCCTAGTTTGTTTGCCAGAAATAGTTGTAGGAAGATAAGTACTAAGCTATATGACACTGCCCCTAGATTCGATAGAAGTGCAGAGATATAGAATATCGGTGTAGACTGGCCTATAAGGTTTTATAGAAAAATTAATCCTTTAGTTAGACCTTGAGATAATGGTGGGGTTTGGATGAGTAGAAGGAATGATTTGGGGATGACAGTAAAGGCACAGAAATTCATAAGTACTTTGCAGGGACCCACCAGAGAATACCCTGCTTAGGGCAGAGAGTGGGTGTTGTGAGAAATAAGACTTGTTTTGTCAGGAAAAGGAGGGCCTTGGAAACTAGTGCGTTAGAGCTTAGATTTGATGCAGTAGAAATTAGGAAGGCTTTGAAGTAGGAAGTAACATGACCGAATTGGTGTTTTAGGAAGATTAGACAGAAAGAAAATATATATTAGGTTTAGAACAAGAGATTGGAGTCAGCAAGAGGAGCAAGGAATGGACTTGCTGACAGGGCAAAAGTAGAGAAGGATGTACAGAGATGCCTTCAAGAGGCTGGGAGACTGAAGAATAGTGGTACTCTGCTGCTGATTAGAATGGCAAAGAAGGGATAGTGGGACAGGGAGAGTATGGGAAGATGATAAGCTTTGTTTTATACTTGATCTTTCCTCATTTATTAATAACAAGGTAAGGAAACAGGATCTTTCCAGAAATTATGTAATTCTTTTCAACAAATATGTGGGGTTTGCAAGGAACTGTGTTATAGGAAATGTGATTTGATACTACTCTACAACAGGGGTTGGCAGATGATGGCCTGTAGGCCAATGACCCAACTACCTTGTTTTTGTAAATGAAGTTTTACTGGCATACTCTCACACTTATTTATTGTCTGACTGCTTTTGTTCTACAGTGGCAGAGGTGAGTACTTGTAACAGAGACTCTCTGGCTGGAAAAGCTGAAAATATTTTCTGTCTGGCCTTTTACAAAAAATATTTGCCCACATTCTACTCCAGAAGAATCATATTTTTTGATCTATTACAACCATTAAATATCAGTTAGGATAATCCTCCATGTTCTACCAGTGATGAAACTGAGGCCAAGATGGTAGTGTTTCCAAGGTCTACCTGCATTAAGGTAATTAAAGAGTCAAAGCCCAGGCTGGAATGCAGGTCATCTGCCTCCTTGGCCAGCCCCCTTTCCACCTTACAACTCAATTCCATTTAATAGACAGTGATGGGCCATGTTCTGATTAAGAAGATCTTGGTATATCATTCCATTTATTCTTATACATGCATATTGATGTGCTTTAAAACATTTTTATCATGATTTGTATTAATTTGTTAAATATACCAGTGCAGAAACATTTAGCACACATAAAATAATTTTAAAAAGAAAACTGGTACCATCATAATTAGCCTCTTACCTAGTAAATTTTTTTTTTTTCAAATTACAACAAAATAAAAGAGAATCTTTAGTTTGTTTTGGAAAAGTTCTAATGAATCACTGGATATTCATTAATTGGAATTTAAAATTGGCAAATGTTCTAAGATAACAGAGTTACCCACACATTTGCCATCTACTTAAGCTGAGTTGAGAAGAAGAGTTAAATGAACTTGAGCTACAGCTGGGAATAAAAAGTAGTTTGTTGGCACCTGTGGGCATCCCAGTAATGGGTGTGTGTAATGGGAAACCTCTGTGGGGAAGATTTAGCCAGACACATATAATTAAAATTAATTGACTGAGTCATCTGAAAGCCAAAATTTAGAAGCCAGTGCATAAAGAGTCCGTTCAGAAAGGACTAGAAGGCAGAAAAGTTTCATGGAATCCTAGAGTTCTAGGTTGTAATACTTGATTTATATAGTTGAATGAGGTGACATTGCTATTAATTTTATATATGAAAGGATTTTAATAATAGTTACAGACTTGGCAATGGCCTAGTGTCCCAATTGGATGTTTCCTATATTTTTTCCATTACTGGAAGGGGAAATCTTTGCAAAGATCAAGTTTTCCACCAATAAACAGAAGGATAATAATGTTTTAAACGTGAAGTGCTTCTTTGTAAAGAGCCAAGAAATCTGTCAGCAAAGTTCTTAGCATAATTAAGGTAGGGGTCCTTTTCATTCTTAATTCTTGAATGAGCTACATCTTCCAATGTCCAATGTGGCTGATAGACACGATAGCAAATGCTTGTTTCTTTTCCTGATGGGGAAAGAAAAAGACAAACAGGATCTGATTTACTCAGCAGTCTAACACTGTTGGGAATTGACACAGTCACTAGATATAAATGATAAACAGAGAAAATAAATTTAAACAGGACCTAGTGGGAATTGAAATTGGGAGTACAAGAAAAAATAAACAAGAGCATAGAAATTCCAGGTGTGGCTTAAATGAGAATGAAGATTAACAATGAATCCCGAACAAGGAATAATTACAAAGTGTATGGTTAAATTTAAAATTGCAGTCTTAATATTTTTACTTTATTTATCCTTATGATCATACAGGGAATGAGATGTACACTCAGAAAGTATGCTAATAGTAGAAAGGCTGTATGGAGGAATTGAGGGTTTGCCTGTTTAAGTATTTCATCTCCTAAAGCAGTGTTCTTTCAAATATCTTTAAAGAGACATCTTCCCAGAATTTAGCATACATCTGAATCTTATTTCTAGTTCCGCTTTAATGGGTTATATGTGGGTATTTTGGTTGATATATGAGTATGCCAGAGAGGTCATTATGGACAGTCAGACATGTCATTTTGAAGAATTCAATAGGACATTTTAGGCTTCACTCAGATATACACAGTAATAAGGTTTAAGTAGAAGCATCAATGACCATTTATTTCTTTAAGAAACATACACATATCCATGTGATAGCATAGTGCTGCTCTGTGACATTGCTGCAGTTTAAAAGGAGTTTGTGTTTTTTAAAATGAGCACGTAGCCCTTTTTTCCCAGGTGATGTATCTATGAACGTAACAGATGATTTTCCTAAAGGTAGATCCATGGTTACTTAAAATGTGAGCTTGCTAACTGCAACTCCCTTTCTTCTGAAGGATGCAAGTGAGAGGAATATTATTATATGCCTAACCTTAAATCTACTTTAATTGCTTTTTGAAAAAAATGAAACATTTACCAACTTCATGTTTTAAAATCTGTTCTTAGGAACAAGTTATTTGCAACATACCTCAAAACTGATCAGGAAAATAATGCATTGAAAACCACTATCTAGAGAAAGGTAAATGACAAAATATTCCATTACTGGCACTGGTCAGAATGCTAATTTACATCCATAGACTAAGCAGGAAAATAGGAAGACAAATATGCTGCCTCTACCCACCATCTCTTATGCCATTTGACTGCCTGTTATACCATTGGTTTTTAATTGCCTGATTATTTTGAAAGCCTAACTACATCTAATCTTGTCCTTCCAGTTTATTTTCTACAGTGGCCAAAGGTGATCCTTTCTCTTTGCTTTTCTAAGTAGAATTAGGCATTTTGTTTTGAGATAATTTTAGATTCACAGATAACTGTAAGAAATATTAACAATATGGAAATGGCTTCCAGTTATTCACTAGAGGACTCTGTTAGGCACTGGGAATACAAAGATGAACAAGACACTAGGGAGAAAAACAGCAGTGTTCACACAGTGTGAGACTTAGGAGAGAGGTTTGAGCTAGAGATTAAATGTTCTAAGTCATCAGCATTTGAAATCAGAGAGAGAATCAGATGAACTTTTTATAACTCTGGACATTAAAGGCTTATAGCAATCTGAGGTTTATTTAAGAAAAACAGAGAAATCTCAGTAAGAACAGTGAGCATTTTAACTTGCCCTACTACAGTAGCTGTGAACACCTCTAGCTTAGCAGCTACCTGAAGAGACAGAATGGGTTTAGAGTTCCCCAAAAACCTATTCCCAGAGAATTGTCATTATTTGACCCATGCAACAGCTTGCTGAAAAGCGCCATTCTCTGAACTTAACTTTGACTCAGAGCTCATGTTGTTCCAAAAGCCCTGTACCCAGGGCATTTGTCAAAAATAATCAGCAAGGACAGTGGTATTTTGAGACAGGAGTCTGCCAACCTCCTCATTTGCCAACAAATTAATATACTCCTCTTTCCTTCTCCTCAGAATAAAATAATAATAATAATCAGTGGTATTGTTTAACATGACAGTCATTTGAGGAGGCACCACCAATTGAGCTAATAAGATACTGGCCAAAAAAATTAAAAGGAGAAAACTGGGATATGGAATAGACATAGGAGACTTTGAAAGCAAACCTCTGATAAATTTTGGGGACTCTAGGAGATAATATGTAAGTACAGAGCTGTGTGCCTGCTGAGGAATGACCTGAGAAAGCCCTAATGTCTCACCTCTGGTTTACCTGAGACTGCACAAGTAGGAAATACAGGGAAGGACAGGTTTGAACTACCTGCTGAAATATTGAAAGCATGCTCAAACCGACACAGTCACTCAGCAAAAACAGAGAGCCTTATTTGTTCAAGGCATTTAAGGAAATTTCTGTTGTGTATAGAGCTGACCATTAAACTAACCAAGCAGAGACTACAGTGGCCACACATGACAGAGAATACAGACTTTACAGAATGTTTCTGGAAAAGTCATTAAACAAACAGAGTAATAATAACAAACCCTAGGAAGGTGGGGGAATCTGATTTCTAGAGTTGCCACGATATGTTATTAAAAATATCCAGTTATCATACAAAGAAACATGATAGCTCATACGTAGAGAAAAGCAGCCCAATAAAAACTGGTTTTTAGGCCGGGTGCGGTGGCTCACACCTGTAATCCTAGCACTCTGGGAGGCCGAGGCGGGCGGATTGTTTGAGCTCAGGAGTTCGAGAC
>CAUYSK010009933.1:0-113605 GCA_963575035.1 Avahi laniger
TTCTCACTGAGCCTCTTTGTCACTGGGCCACCTCTCCTCAGGACCCCGCTGCCGCTAGATTTACAAACTGTTCTGACCACAGTTTGGCAGCTCAGCTGCCACTTTAAATCTTTACTCTCCCTGAGTGTAATTCATAATATTAATTAAAATGTTGATGCTCATGGGATTCACATATTCCATAGTTTTAAAACTTTGTGTAATTTTTAAAATTATGATTCAAATAACACTGACCTCCCTGAGGAGTTACTTTACAGTAAGCTGAACTAGCAACAAAATTAAAGTGTCAGATGAGAGTGAAATGTACTTTCCTGCCTTAATAAATAGCTGATACTCACATACTGTGAATGCAAATGTGTTCCCCACGGGCTTCTCAAACGTACCTTGCAAGGCCTCCATTCATCACCCTGGGTTTCCCTGGAAACCATTGATAAGATTTCAAAACACTTCACAACAATATAACCGTTCTGTTGAGATGTTTCCTTGGTTGCCAAGGAAACCCGTCTCTCTTATTTTGGCTCCGGGAGTGGAAGGAATGGAGATTCCTATGCCAGGAGCAAAACGGCATCTAACATTTTTGAAGACAAGATTAGCCCAGAACAGGAGGATGCTCAGGTGTCTCCACCCAGCCGCCCACTGGGTCTTGCCCACCACCTGTTGTGCGGGGGCCCCACTCGCAGGATGGGCGATCTCTGCCCCAAGGCCAACCTCCTCCAGCAGCTGGAGATGGAAACTCTTGGAGGATGCACAGACAGCAGCGTGCGGTAGTTGCAATGCAGTGTAGCACTGGGCGTCTCTTCCGTCTCTGTCTCTGTCTCTCTCCTCTCAGCTGCGTGCTGCTGTCCAGGTAATTAGTGGAAACGCAGCATGCACAACTGGCTCGCCCTGTCCTGTGACCCAGCCCAGCTCCCTGGTTGTGGAGAAGGGTCTGTGGTGGGAGACAGGGAGTGGTTGATGTCTCAGGGAGGAAACTAAGCCTCTCCTGCCCACTCCGGCCAGGTCTCAGCTCCTCCAGCAAGTCCCCAGGGAGGAGAAGTGGGTGCAGCACCCGAGGTCAGCGTCTGGTCAGAGGATACAGCGAGGAACCCAGGGGCTGGGTGGGCCAGGACCACTGAAGAGCTGTCCCATGGGTCGGGGCTGGGGCTCGGCAGGTGGGGAGGGCAGGGGAGAGAACCGTGCGCGCGGGAGTGCGCCGGGCAGGGCAGGGCTGAGGCCTCTGCGGTGGAGGCTCTGTGGGGAGGAGGGGAAGGTGCAGAGGAGGGTGTTCCCGGGATGAGCCCAGAGCGAGTATTCCAGAAGGAGTTAGAGGCATCAGTTTGTAGCCTCGTGGTGTGGAGCCCTCTCACAAACACATGACTCTACTTTTTAGAGAAAGTACAAAGGTTTTCAGGAAAGTAAAACTATGTATAACTTGGGCTCAGTTTGGCCTAATGGGTTGGATTTGGGCTGGGCAGGGTTCCTGGTCCCCCAACTCCTCTCTCAGGGGGAGGCAGGGATTTGGGGGTCACCTGGGGGCCAAGAGAGGCCTTTGGGAGCCTGGTTGCCACTGGGCAGGTAAAGATGAGTCCTCAGGGAGGGTCGGTCGTCAAGCAGGGGAGCTGAAGGTCCAGCCGTCTGGAGCTCAGAGTCTGTGGAGGTGGCAGCCACAGGTGGGCCCGGGCAGGTGCAGGGAGCCCCCGGCCACTGTCAACTGGCAGGGGAGCCCAGAAAGCAAGTGGGGGCATGATGGCTGCTAAATGTGCCCCCTTGGAAAACGTGGGGACCTTCCTTCTCCCTGGAGAATGGGGACAAAGGCAGGATTTAGAAGAAAGGCAGGCAGAGGGGGACAGTTTAGGTCTATGGCTTTCCCTGCAAATGAGAAGAACGTAGGTGGGTTTGTAAGATGCGCGGGTGGTACAAGGTGGGCATCTTAGGTTAACACCAGGCACTCAACGTTCCTCTTACCTGAGACCATGCCTTGCCAGGCCATGTCAGGTAGGGATGCGATTCCTGAGCTAGCAGCTGTGCCTGCCCACACGGAGAAGGAGAGGAAGTGTTGCCGCAAACGGAAGCTCATTTGGCGCTGGGTCACACTCCCTCTGCCCTCCTCACAGCTCGGTCCTGAAATTCTCCCTTGAGCCCGTGTCATCTGTTTTTTCCAGCTACCGAATTGTTTCCATTAGCAAATAAGCCAAACGCGCACACACACACACACACACACACACACACACACACACACACACACACCTCTGGCCACTGCCCTCTCTTCCTTCTCCCCTGCAGCCGGCTCCCCCGAGGCGCTGTCCCACCTGCTTCCTGCTCCCGTTCTCCTCCCACCGTCAGCTTCTCTCTGTCTGAGTCACTCGTCCTCGCGGACCCAGAGCTGGATCAGCCACAACCTCGCTTCCTGATGTGCCCTCACCGCTGATCCGGATGGCCCACATTTGGTTTTTTAGTTACTTTTAAGAACCAGAGAAGTTGCTACCTGAAACAAAAGCTCGAACTTTGACAATGACCTTCATGTGTCCAGATGGCTCTCCTTCCCCCCGACCCTCCCGCCTTCTTCCACCTGAGCCGATCGTCACCTAAACCCCGGGTCCCCCACTCCCTTGCTTGCTTTTCTGTACAGCTTTGTTACCTGGATGTATGACAGTGTTCACTTGCCGGCTCTTCCTTTGCCTGGGTGAGGCTGTTTCCAGGTTTTTGCTGAGGCCCACAGGGCTTCAGGGAACATTCTTGTGCACGTTTCCCATTCTATGTGAGTGACATCTCCTGGGTTTGTCCCTCTTCTTTTTAAATTACTTTATCCAGAACTGTTTTCAATGCACATGTCTGTTTTTTATTTTTTTCAGGAAACACATATCATGGCATTTCCTGCACTTCTGCTGTCTCTGCTCTCATTTTCAGTGGCCATGTGCTCCATCATGTGGATGTAGCCATGTACCTGGGGGCTGCCCTATACCCGTGGTCCCCAACCCCCAGTCCATGGCCTGTTAGGAACCAGGCCACACATCACTGCCTGAGCTCTGCACTCCACCCCAGCTGCGGTCCGTGGAAAAATTGCCTTCCGTGGAAACGGTCTCTGGTGCCAAAAATGTTGGGGACGCTGCCCTACAGCATGACTCATGGTTGATGCAAAAGGTCCTACGAGGAGCGTCCTGATGTTGCACCCTCCTTCGCATTTGATTCATTTTTCCTTTTTCTCTGTGTTGTCACAGATCATTGCAAACTAGAGTTAGTGAAGCGAAAGGCTAAGTGCGGATCCTCCACCGGCTTCACTGCATGTGCCTCTGTGGCTCTCTATCTGGCATGTCTGTACAGATCTGCGAATGAGTGACTATTGTTAAGAAACAGTAAAAGATCCTTCTTTGGCTCTTCTAGAAGTGACTGGAAGAGTTCAGCGTTTCCCCCAACATAATAAATGTCAGGTGAAAGAGAAGGAAAGGCTAAAAAATAAGGATTTTCCATCCATGCGGAGGTCAAGGAAAAGAGCTGTCAAGCAACGTTCCAGTTCTATTTGTCACCACAGAACAGAATTCCCCAAAACCTAGAGGTGGAAAACAGCGACCATTTTATTATGCTCATGGGTTTTGTGAGTCGGGAATTTTGACAGGGTGCTGTAGAGGTGGCTTGTCTCTGCTCCACAATGTGAAAGACTTGAATGACTTCAATCTTCTGGAAGCTTCTTCACTCACACATCTGGTGCCTGGCCTGGGTGTCTCCACGGCTGGGTCAGCTGGGACGGCTGGCCGGAGCGTTTCCACACAGCCTCCCCACGTGGCTTGGGTTCCTCAGAGCACGGCGGCCTCAGAGTACTTGGATTTCTTAGATGGCAGCCAAGACTTCAGGAGAAAATGTTCCAGTGAACAAGGCCACATGGTTGCTTTTGTCCTGGCTTCGGAAGTCACCTAGGATCACATTTGGCCTGGAGGGCTCTGAGGACTTGGTCGCGTTCCCACAGGACATGAGAGTGGGGTCCAGCACCTCTCACCCAGCCGCACGTGGAGAATTGCCAAGTGGTGCAGTTGTTCCCCTCACACGTCCTCACCGGCTGTCACTGGGCTTGGCAGCTGCTCCCTGGGCAGGAGCAGATGTGTTGGATGCACCTGGAATCCATTCCGGCGAGAGACTGTGGTAGAACAGCGTTGGGACCCGCTGGCTCCTCGGTTGGAGAGGACAGCAGCAGGGGAGCTGGCGGAGGGGAGGCCAGAGTGGGGGCGCGGGAGGCCAGGGGCCTCGATGCAGCTGCAGGGCCAGGGTAAGCGCAGGGACTGATGGTTGCTTAATTGTGAAAATAGGAACACATACTTCTACATTGCTATTCCAAAAATGAAAGTATTATGTGAATGGTTAGTAAGAGAATACTATCTTCTTCATTTAGCTCCTTTTTAAGGTATAGATATATTTCCTTTGGGGACCTTCCTGAGAGAGGTGTCTGGGATCCAGGGCTGAGGCAAAATTCCAGCTTAACAGCATTCCAAAGTGGCTCCATGCACGGTTACGTGGGCTCCTGCTGTGGTCACGGATCTAGCCTGGGTCGGTCCCGGGCCACTCACCACGAGATAATGGGGCGACTGTGTGTTGGAATTCTCCTCAAATCAGCGAATGACAAAAACTGGTGAAAAAACACACCAAACTCCAAGAGGTGCCCTTGATCATTTCCTGCCTGGAGGGAGTTTCTGGGGAGTTGAACGGAACTGCACCATCGAGAGCCCTCCCCGGTCCCAGGAGGGCTGCAGGACAGCCGCCACCGCGCTGCGCCAGCCTTTCTTTCCCACACAATTCCCAGGGGGATTTTCGACATAGTCCACACGGAAAGATACCTGGATTACTAAAAAGATGGTTCATATTTTTGTTTTAAACGTCTTTTGGAAAAACATTCTTTTGGTAGCACATTGTTTGCACATGTCTGAAGGTTCCGACCTCGCTGCCTTGTCTCACCGCATAGTCGGGGGTCAGGCTCTCCTGTGCTTGTCCCAGGATTCGGATGCATCTGAGCAGGGCTCTATGGCTTGTCCACATGGCCCACGGGCTGACCCCACCCACCATACACTTGCTGAGACTTCCTGGGAAATAGCTCATCCTAAGAGGAAGGAGCTTGGACAAGTACAGAGAGGCCGAGCCAGTTGACAAGCTGAGGGGTCGCTCTAATGACAGACAGTGTCTGCCCCACAAACTGGTGTTGGCCCAGCACACATGGAGCCACGCCCACATCTTGGGAAGAGGGTCCTGAAATGACAAAGTGAGAACAAGTAAGTAAGAAGGAGGAGAAGGGGGGAGCGTGCTGGATGGTGGCGGCTGGGTCCCGGAGGTTGTCAGGGGGACTTCAGCAGCTCCTTGCAGCACAGGTGGCTTCAAAAATGTCCTTGATCTTTGAAGGCAGCCGACTTCTCAACGGGGAGCTGGAATCCGGGTCTGACATCTCACCCCTCCCTGTAGCCTGCAACGTGGGCACAATTCTAGGGGCCGTGCATGGGATGCTTTCTGCATCGCACGGTCCATAGGGCTTGATGAGATGGGAAGCCAAGGAACAGATCGGACCCAGACCGGCACGGAGGCCTGGCCAGCAGGCAGTGAGGTGAATCAGGGAGGGATCCCCTGAGTTGGCAAACGAGCAAGCAGCAAACGTTCACCAGCTAAAACAAATAGGCCTTGTTTTCCAGCTATAGAGTTGGCAAAGATACTATAAAATTATAACCTCCAGGGAGAGCTGGAACCATTAGGTGAAAAGCCAATGGGAAACTTCTGACAGATGGATCAGGCCGACAACACCTGCCTCCTCTCGTCTATCTTAACGTCGCTAAAAGTTGGACAACCAGGCATCATGTCCTCCTGACGCTCTGCAGTGGGAAGTCCCCAGAGCCACCTGGGAAGTATCATTGTCTAAAAACTGAACCAGAACCTAATCAAACCTCCAGATCTAACTCTCCATGCGCAGGACATCTGAGAGTTGGAACAAAGCCTGAAACGGTTCCTCAACGTTCAACCAGCCAGACCCAGAAGTGAGACATTCCATAGGACACATGACCTGGAAAGATTGTTTCCAACAAATAACTGGCTTGGAAAAACCAGAGGAGGTGGTGGAACTGTAAGATCAGGAGAGAATTAAGAGACACACCCACTAAAAGCAATAAATAGAGCAAATGAACCATAAAAAGACATTTTTGAGGCAATGGGGGGATAGAGAGTTGAGGATAGATTGGTTATTAGATAATGTTAGGAAATTATTAATAAGCTTTTGGGTATAATAATGATATTGTATGTGTGTTTAAGCTTTAATCACTTATTTGTTAGAGATAAACACTGGAGTATTTATGCATGAAGTGATCTCTGGGATTAGTTTTATTTATTTATTATTCATTTATTTTAATTTTTTTTAGAGACAGGATCTTGCTCTGTCATCCAGGCTGGAGTGCAGTGGTGTGATCATAGCTCACTGCAGCCTTGAACTCCTGGGCTCAAGCCATCCTCCCGCCGCAGCCTCCGAAAGTGCTGGGATCATAGGTGTGAGCCATGCTCTGGCCTGGGATTGGTTTTAAATGCTCTACAAAACAACAAGAGGGTTTCAGGAGGATGGATGAAAACATGAAGAACAGAACACGGGTAATTGCTGGAGTGGGTGATGGTACTGGGGGTTCATTATACTACTTTTTATATTTTGTGTATGCTTGAAATGTTTTCATAATAAAAAATTTTTAAAAAATTTCCCCCCTGGCTTGGCAAAGGTGTGGAAGGACCCGTCTTCGGTTGGGCTCCGCTGTAGCAGATGGTGAGAAGCAGATTCATGCGAGGGTGGGGCATCCGGACGTGCCCCGAAAAGACCCCTGGGGGAGGGGAAGTGGAACCAGGGAGAGGAGGGGGAGGGAATCCAAAAAAGTCCCCTGGGGGTAACTTTGGCTCCTACAGGAGAACTCTGGGGACAGTAGCACTCACACTTTAGAGTCGCCTCCAGCAGGGGCAAGGGAGCTGGAGTGCTTATTTTTAAATCCTGTGCATGGAGTACACACACACACACACACACACACACACACACACACACACACACACGGCAACAACACTAGGAAGTACACTCACTGGTTACTTGTTTTCTCTAAGTAAGGGAGGTACAAGTGACTTTAAATTTTCATCTATATAATTTTGCAAATTCTCTACAATGAATGAGTATTGTAATTAAAGATTTACCGTCAGCAGGGCAGAAGCACAAGCCACACCTGGGCCTGCAGCTGGCATCTGAAGTGGGGGGTGGTCTTGTGGGACTGAGTCCTGGATCCTGGTGGGATCTGGTGCCATCTCCAGATAGTGTTGGAATTGAATTGGATTGGAGGACACCCAGCTGGCGTCTGCCGCAGGACTGGTCGCTGGTGGGAAGAAATTCCCACATGCTTTGGTGGCTGAGAGTCATGTATTCTCTACTGACTGTGTGTGGTGAGTACATAGTGGGAGAAACCGAGTCTGCATTTTCCCATGGCCACTCGCCAGTGAGCCGTGGCTGAGACCCATCTGCTAGTCGCATGGCTCACGCATGTCGAGCGGACCACGCATGGTCCACAAGCCACGGGTAGGGCCCAGGAAAAGAGAGAGAGAGTGAAAAAGAGCCCAGGACAGAACCCACGTCACCTGGCGGCTGCATTCCTGGGTGTAGCCTGAGAAAGAGGACACATCTGCCCACAGAGACGCACTCACGGACGTCCACAGCAGCTCCATTCCTGGCAGCCTCGAGGTGGAAACGCTCCAGGCCTGTCGTAAATGTATCAGCAAGTTGCCCTGTACCCGGGCAGACAGAGCAATACCAACGGAATCCATAAAGAGGAATCAATAAAAAGGAAAAAGCAGCTGATGCGACAACATGGGTGAAACTCAAAACCTTTATTCCGACCAAAAATAATGGTTCCTTGTAGATACAATTTTAGAGTGATAATTCCAAACATACTAACAGGAACTGATCAGCGGTTGCCTGGGGCTGGGGTTGGGCAATACAACTGATTGCAGGGCCAGGAGGAGCCTTTCTGGGGTGATGAAATTATTATTCTCCATGGCTTGAAGCCAGAGTCCAACTTTACCATTTCTTAAAAAAAAAAAAAAATTATTTCACTAGGCTAGAAGCTTCTACTAAATGAACCGAAGCAGAAATCAGGTTTTGACAAAAATTGAATGAATGTTTTTCAGCCAGTATGAGGAATACCTAAGGGAAGAAATGACTATTACTCATTATGTTGTCTCATTTCTTCAGTGGTTACCTTTGCAGAAAGAGACACATGGAAAAACAGAAGAAAAAAATAAACAAGAGAAAGAGTGCCTATCGGCCAGAGAGACTTTTAAAGGAAGTTCAGTGTTTCGAATGAACAGTGAGCAAGTTAACTGACAACAAGGCTGCAGCATCCTTTCTCCCCAGCACCCCCCCACAGCAGGACCGGAGGCCGTGGTCCACTACCCAGGTACAATTGGGTCTGGATCCAACACCTAATAAACATGTATCGCCTCGTGGCATGCGTGGAAGGCTTTGCATTTTTGCCGGCCCAGGACTTGAATGGACAGGTGCTGGCATAAAACCACTGTTATCGAGAGTGTGAATTCAAAACAAATGAGCCTGTGCAAGAGCAATGAACAGAGACAGAGAGCAGGGACAGTAAAATCCCAGACACTTTTTTCTAAAGAAGACTGCCCACCTGCCCTCTCTCTCAGCCCTCAGGTGCAGGGCAAAGCAGGTTCCCTCGGTGCTGGGGAGCGACTGACCTGGCTGCTCTCCCGGGTGAAGAGGGCATGTTCTGGAATGAGGCTCAGGCTGGGAGGCTGCTGCCCGCTGCCTCCCCTCTCCCCACACTGAGCCTGCCTCCTCGCTGGCTCCGCCCGCAACACCAAGAACCAAATTCTTTCCCTGTGTGTGAGGTTCATGTTGATTGCTCCGAGGTTAGACGCGGTTTTGTCTTTCTTCATTTAACTTTGGATATGTGTAAATAACTCAGGAAGAAAAACCAGGAATGGATATATCGTATTTGTTGCAGAGCGAAATGTGGTAAATGCAGTTAAAGGCCATGAGTTTTCCCAGAAGACTAAAAGGAACTCCAGCTGAGCTCCTCTTGGTCTACGACAGCCTTTCATTTTGACAAAGTTGGGCTACAAAGCCACAGGTAATGATATTAGAACCAGACGCCTGTAGGCAATTTTCAGGAACCTACCATATATCCAGGTCTCTGTGTATGAAATGGTTTTATAAAATATGACAGCAATTTTGTCACTTTAAGCAACTCTAAGCACAATAGAAGATGCTGCTTAAAAGCAACATTAAGAAGCTGAAGGACCACTGAGCAGCCGGCCGCAGCCCCCAGCGGGGGATTCCTCACTCCGACACCGCGATGGCCGGCTGTCGGCATTCGGGTGTGATCCGCAAAACGAACGCCGTGCTGGCTCCAGTCTGAGCTCGGCAGGGTTGCCAGGCCAGACTGTCCCCGTGAGAATCGAGATTCCCGCAGTGGAATCCTCCCTTCCTTCGTCCCCTGCCTTCTCTGCCTTCTCCTCCCTTCCTTCTTTCCTACCACAAGGTTTGGGGTGCCGACCCCCATCCTGACTACCAGGGGTGCAAAGGCTGACACGGCCAGGGGGCACCCCCCCTCTCGTGGTGGGGCAGCGTCAAGGAAATAATCCTACTAAAGGTGATGTCACTACAAAGTGAGGTAGGTTCTCTGGAAGAAAGGGTCTTGGGTCCCGGACCCGTGAGCATTTAACAAAGAACCTGGCCAAGGCCAGGGCTCGGGAGGGCATCCCTGGAGAAGCCTTAGAAGGAGTTACCCAGGAAGGGGGCAGGAGGGGGTACGAGGGGGACTGATCTCCAGGGAGGGGCCCGAGAACCGGAGAACCGAGAGCCGCTCCCAGGCGTGCTTTTTCAGGTGTCAAACGTGACCCTCCCGTTCATCTTGTTCTCCCAGAGGCCTCTGCTAAGGAAGTGGCAATCCGGTGGGCAAGATGCTATTCTGAGTCCGCCCGTCCATCCAGATAAGGACTTCTGGCTGCCTCTTCTCAAGGGACCAGGCAGGGCCAGACCCTGGGGTAACCTCGACAACAGCACTTGCAGCTCCCTGCATCTTTTATCGCCTGTCTCTGATTTTTTATGCAGCTCCCACAGGGACATTTTGGAGATTTACAGGCTATTCAGAGGATGCTTCAAGATATTCTAAAGAATCGGACTACATGAAATATACCTCTTTTGAAATATTTTAGAGAGAGCTGTAATAAACAAAGAATATGTTAAAGAAATATGGATTTCAATTTATCCTCAGAACCTTAATGGAAGGACTGATATTTTCCAAAATTACACCTTTTGCATTGCCTTACAGCTATTCCTTTGGGTTTATAGAAAACGTAAATCAAAGGTACTTTGGATGATTTAAAAAATACCATCTTGCGTAACCATGAAAGAGAAGCTATGATCTGAAATCATTCTCTAATAATTTCTCATAAAAGGCTTGGCAAGTATCCATGTATTTTGGGCTTTCTCTTTTGGAAACTAAGGAAATCTTACTTTTTTTTTTTTTTAGACTGTAGGTGTTTGTAGGGATATACTTGATTATTTCTCCTCGTATATTAAATTCTGATCCTGACAACTTCCACCATGTTCAAGACAACCATTATATTATATTGTAATATACAAGAGGGAAAATTTAAAGACTACACTTGCCAGCATCTATTTAAAATACAAGCTTCTTAAATTAAAATTTTGGAATTAATACAAAGAACATGAAAGATTTTCAAAGAAGAGAATGCTTTTAAGTTTATATTCATAATAGTCACTAGCCATTAGTGAGTTCTTGGCCTTTGAAGAAATATCATATTACCAAAATTTCATATTGCAAAAATGTCCCCCAAAGCTTCTCCAGAGGAAATACAGCTCAACCAAGGAGCGCCGGCGGTTGGATTGGTGCAGTTAGGGCCCGGGCCATCTGGGGCACCTGAGAGAGAGGCGGGTGTGGTCCCGGGAGGCCGGCGGGGACCCCGCATGGAGAAGCCTTTTGATCAGAATTCAAGAAACTCACCGCAGCAAGTCGACGGAGTTCTGTGTAGATGGAGATCTGCTGCCTCGACATACAGGCACTCTGCACACGTCCAGACCCGTTCGGTCATCCGGTTCGAGGCTATTTCTCGTGGCTTCTGCTCCCACTCCCCCACCAAACACCTCCCTGCTGGCCGGGCTCACCCCTTGCTGCAGCCTAGGAGAAATCTGTCCCTGTTGTTCCGGTGTCCTGGGGTGGAGGAAAGAGCTCAGAGAAGGGCATCCTGGTTTTTCTCACGGTGAGGGGCGTGGGCAGCGACCCGCACACAGGACAGGCGCGTGAGGTGCTCGGTGATAACAGAGGTGGACGGAAAGGCCACGCTCAGAACAGGAGCTTGAGCTGTGTCTGCAAGTGGATCAAGCACAGTTGGTCGTCGTATTCAGTTTATTCGGGTCGTGTTATTCAATTTATTTGGATATGTCAGTTTTATGAAAATGCATTTTGCTTTCACCAGGAATCACTTATGCTATTCTAGCTGTGTCACGGCTTTTACCAGAATGAAACTTGGATAGTTAAAAACCACGTAATCACATCCGTCTTTGATTCCAGTGGCACTCATGAGTGCAGGTCGGAGTCACCCTCTGGCTGCACTCTTACAATGGGGCGCGAGGCCGGTTTTTAGGCCCAATGGACCTAGGAATCTGTGCTTGTCAGTTCAGGGAAACAGCCACGCATACGTGCTCCCTGCGTTTCCTGCACAATTTCCGTGGGCTCCTAGGACTCACAGGACCCCTAGTGGTTTATGGCTACATTGTCACCAACTAGTGAACCTGACGCTCCCCAGCCGGCCCCAGGCTCCCTCATAACCAGGGGTGGGCACGAGGCACAGTCTTGGCGAATGAAACACAACAGAACCCTCCTGAGTGCAGCTGCCCACAAGGTTCTGGTTTCCCTTTTACAAAGAGACAGACTTAGCTGGCAGCCCCCGGACCCTCGGCCCTCTCCCTTTCTTCCTGCCTGGAAAATGGACCTGAAGCCCAGAGGTGAGCAACCGTCTCGACTGTGGGACAAAGCCACACCCTAAGGGTGGCTGTGCAGGAGGCTGGTGAACTGAGCAACGGCCTTGCCTGGACCACGCACCCGCCCTGGACGACATGTGAGGTGAGGAAACCCACTTCCTCCGCAGAGCTGTTCCCGGTCAGGTCCCTGCTGGGCTCAGCCTAACGCGACCCTGCAGATGGGTAGAATGACGCATGCCGTGGACACGGCACACCTGATGCGTATCTGCTGAAAACATCTGGCAGGGGATTCCTGGGGTGGTCACGGCCTGTGCTTTGGTCTCTGGAGACTAAGAGCCTTGCACCTTAGTTTCGTTTAGCGCTGGGTTGCAGAGTCCCTCACTAATACTCGTTAAAACTTGGAATAATATATCTTTCATACTGACATCCTCTCTTCCCTAGCCTCTAGGCTAGTGGTTGCTAAACTTTCGTGGATCATGAATCTGTGTAAGAATCTGCTAAAAACTCCACATATCCTCTTCAGATGATGCACAGGCCCAAATTAACAGAACACTTGTGTACCATTTCGAAGGTTTCATAGATTCCCTAAAACCCACCCATGGGCCCTGGCTGGAAAAGGCTTGTTGTAGGCATACACAATCCATTTTGATTATCTGCCTATATATGCCCACTTTGTTGATTAACAACATGTAAATTAGGTACTTGTTTGATTTTTAATTTTGCAAATTGGGGCATTCGCTCTATTCCTTGGTACTTACAGCCAATTCCAAATTGCTCTCATTTCGTAAATTATTATCTCTAGCAAAAAAATGTGTAGAATTATGAAAATAACATCGGCACAAGTAAGATAATAAGAAAAAAGGATACACGAGGGAAGCTGAGTGCTTCCCCAAATGCCGATGTGCATGTCCCAGCAAACTCATGCCGTGTTTCTTGGGTATCATTCTAGAAATGCTTTTGTATGGCTGTATTTTTTTCTTTTAATATAAATAATTTTTTACTCACTGTTCTATTTTTCCCCTTACTGTATCTTGGAGGTTCTTCCACATCAATAATTGTAGAGCTACCTTTTTCCTTTTAATGGCAGAACAATATGTCACTGTACGAATGTACTGCGATTTAACTGCCCCATTGCTGATGGGCATTTATGTTGTGGCAAATTTTAAAATCACTCCTGGAGGACCGTGTGTGGTCTCCATGCCAGCCACTGGAGTATGCAGAGAGAATACAGACTAATTATATCTGCCTGGACAAAGGAAATTAAAAACAAAAAGCCAACGGCAAATCCTTCTCTACCTCTAACCATCCTCTCCCGGTAACAAGTCATAAATTACAATTTTTGCTGTTTAGCGCTTTGAATTGTGCAAGTTGTCATTTCCTTCTCTTGTTGGGATTTTTGACTCACAGAAAACCATCACCTGGGCTTGCTGGGAACAGGCTACAGCAAGAACCTTGATTGGAGCCAGGCTGCCTGGGTTTGGATCCACACTTCCTAGATGTGTAACTTTGGGAAAGTTACTTAACCTCTCTGTGCCTCACAGTGTCATCTATAAAATACAGATAGCAATCGTATCTATCTCACAAGATACTGCCAGGATCGAACGAGTTAAAATCTCTAATGCGCTTAGGACTGTGATGGGCTCAGAGTAGCACTAAGGAAGTCCCGGCTGTCATTAGTCCAGGTGACCTGGAAATAAAACGGGGATTGCTTGCTTCTGGTGTTGCCAAGGGGAGGAACGCTAGGAGCCAGGCCTGTCTCAGAACCCTCCTTGACCCGGGTGCAGACATGCATGCACACACATGTGTACATCCGCACACGAGAAAACCCCACTTGCGTACCTCCCGGGTGCTTG
Organism: Avahi laniger; assembly: GCA_963575035.1. Taxonomy (NCBI): domain Eukaryota; kingdom Metazoa; phylum Chordata; class Mammalia; order Primates; family Indriidae; genus Avahi; species Avahi laniger. The sequence continues at coordinate 13,834 of CAUYSK010009933.1, forward strand.
CGAAGGCCTGGTGAGGACCAGCAGGAGGGAAAGGGGACAACCGTGAGTCTGCCCACATGGCACCTTCCATGGGGACATTAGTCGTCGCTGAGTACACGGCCTCGGGGCCTGGGGCCTGGGGCCCGGTTCCAGCAGGGGATAGAAGTCACTTTCCCTGGCTAACAGACAGCCTGAGACGGGCTGTGTTGCTAAGCCCGCCTGGCCCATTTCTCCCTCTCAGCGGGGACAGCCCAGCAAGCCCCGGTGGCACAGTTTGTATCACGAAGACTTCCTGAAAACAGCTGCCTGGATTTTAATTAAAGTTCAGCAGGTGGTGACTGGAAGCTGGGCCGTGCCGCGGGAGGAGTCTGGAGTGGCTACTGCTGAAATATTGAGAACACCCGGGACAGAACCCACACCTGTCTCCTCCTGCCCAGGAATGGGAATCATTTGTTTCTCTTCTGCCTAGTGTTTTACCGTGAAATTAAAAATTGAGCTTGTCCTCACACTTTAGGGTACCTAGGAATCAGATGGGAGCTTGCTAAAATGCAGATTCCTGGGCCCCCACAAGCATCAGATTCAAGAGGCCTGGGCAGGCCTTGGAACCTGAATTTTACACGCTTCTTCCTGGTGAGTTTTATTCAGGTGCTCCGCGGACTGCACTTACACAGGAGAGGGGTCACAGCAATCACGTTTTCAAGATGACGTTACATAGTTGAAATGTTTTAACTGCCTCCTCCCAGAGCTGTGAGTGTAACAAAATATAGGGGAATCCAAGGTAATAATTATATTTGAACCAGAGCTCTGTTGTGATGCGACTGACTTGCAAAATACCCAAATTAGACAGTTTTATAAAAATGTTAATAATGTAAAGAAAACGTATTTTGAAGACATTTTGAAAATACTGATGCTAATAAGCTGCTCTGTTTGACAAAGTGTGAGTACAATACAAAGTTCTTTCATGGAGGGAGAGAAAACTGCCTGACTCTAGCAAAAGGCATCCAATAATATTTTAAGCAGAATTTTGGAATACGTTACATGCATGTCACAAACACTTGCGCATGAATTTCTGAATGCAAAACAAACTTATTCCTGCTTTGACAGCCTGAGATATCGTGTGCATGGCGTGGTGACATCTGCCTTCAGTATATCTCTATGCATTTTGTACAAATCCAGTATTTGAAAAATGACAGCTGTCTCCCAGGTCCTGGGGAAACACATAAATCTCCCGGGTTTGTGCGAATGATTTTTAAGTAGGTCAAGTGCCCCGAGTCCCTCCACACAGTCATCACCTTTTCTGTCTTTAATTTCTCAGCTCATCTGCCACATGGAAAATGTGATAATTAGGAATATGTAAAGGTGTCGTGCAAAATGCCTCGGAGAGCTGTAATCTGATTTTCTTTGTTTTTTTTTTTTTTGTAATCTGATTTTCTAAAGAGATTTTTAATGCATAATTATATTCTTACGAATTCACTGGCTACACAAAGAATCCACCTCCATACGGCACCTCTATAAACACACAGGGCTGCATTTGTATATCTCCGTGTTACAAGTTGTTACGCTGAATCATCAGCGTGGATTTTCTATAAATTCTTCATTCTGTGTACGTTGGTTCTAACCAAGCTCAGAGTCAAAAATGAAAGTGACTCAATTCTCTACATCTCTTCTCTCCTAGACAGGGACGACTCTGTGAGCCCAAGTTGCCGGGCAACCACCCCACCCCCCTCCTCCTGCCTTGGGCTGGGCTCAGATGTCAGGGCAACCGTCCCACTGTCCGGAGAGAATCTGCGACACCAGGCAGCTCGTCTGAGGCTGCAGACTTTCATCAAGTGTCCCCACATCTGCTTTTCTCACCTAAGTGGGGCCATCAACACCTCGGGTGTGAGCAGATTTTGCACTTCAAGTGCAGAAAAATATGTGGGTGTGTGAAAAATAGAGCAGGCACTTGCTAAAGTGTGAGCTTCAGCTGAGCTAAACATACATAATATTATATTTTCCCCACAAGGCTCGTATTTGTTTGATAGAGAAAGAGAGTACTACGAAGTACACACAAAGCTCTTCAGGCCCTAGTCCCTGCCCTCTGTGCCCCCAAAGGCATCGCCCTGCGGGTTTCATTCAATCCATCGTTCATCCAAGACTTCATTGAGCGTGAGTTTGCATTTATTGAGTGAGTTGGGCACTGTGGCATCTTCCTTGCCCAGGTCAGTGTGCGGGGCGCTCGGAGGAAACCCACAGCCGTGACACAGAGAGATTCAGGTAATGCTTGTGGTCGGGCGAGGGCTGCGGGGAAACGAAGGAAGGGCCTTTAGCCAGATGGGCCATCCGAGGAGACTCCGGAGGAGCCTGGTTTTCAGAGCTAAATCCTGGAGAAGAGTCAGAAATCAAGGTGCTTATTTGCAGGCAGCAGAAAGTGGCGAGGGCTGATTCTTCACAAAAGGGGCTTGTTAAAGGAGACTTGGGTAACTCACCAGAGGGTGGGGAGGGCCGAAACCCACACCAAGCACTAAACTTCCAGGAACGGCGTCCAGAACTGGCCTGGTGAGGAACGTGCCACTGCCGGGGGGCCCTCCGAGCACCAGGGCAAACTGCCATGGCCATGTGTCCCCCACAGACGCTCGGCTGGGCCAGGAGCTCACCCAAGGGACCACTGCTGCCCTGAGAGCCGGACGCTTCCGCTCACTGCCTCCTCTCCTGCAGCCAGAGCGCCTCGGCGGGAGGCTGGTGCAGGTGAAGGCCCCAGGACCTTCAAGACTAGCGGGTGTTTCTGAGATGCTGAGCACCTGGAAGACGCGATGAGCCTGCCCTCTGAGGGCAGGACAGCCGCAAGCAGTGGCCCGCTCTGTCTCCTCTGTGCAATAAGCCAAGTCTCTGAAGGTGTCAGCAGCCTGCCTTTCTCCTTGCCGAGTGAGGCATAAAAACAGAAACGACTACTACCGCCACTGCAATCTACCACCATCACTGGTCACCAGGATAAAGGGCCTTTTAAAACTAAAAAGGAGTGAAGGGCGTGATCTCAGGGTCGGGAACATTATTTGGTTTGCACTGATGTGGCTTGATGAAGAGCCTCAGGGCGCTGTCCTTTCTTCTCCCACTTTGCGCGTACGGGCGGGAGCCTCCTGGGGCCAACAGTGACGTGTGCTAGCCCAGGGGGGCCATTCACTCGCCTGCCCAAACACCGGGCCGCTGGCGGTGGGGGCCAGGCAGGAGACGGGTGCGAGTTTCCACTTTTGAAGGACTTTTCGGGCAGCCGTGGGAGGATAAGCTGAGGGGAGAGACGAAAGGTGGCTGGGTGAGAAGCCTGCTGGCCAGTACAACGGGTGGGTGTGGCAGGGTAAACGGCCCCTGGATGCTGCCCAGGTTTCTGCCGCATTCCCCCCTCTTCTTCCCAGGGGCCTTCTCTGGCGGCCCTTGCACTCGGGTCTGCAATCTTTCAGCCCCGCCTGGGATCCTTCCACCCCCTCCCCCCACCGTTCCCATACTCTGAGACCACCAGCCCTGCCTGGCCTGCGTGGCTGCCCCACTCCTGCCCACGAGACGCCACACTGAGCTGATCCTCCCTGGTCCCCCGCACCCCGCCCTGCCCTCCTCATCCCGGGCCTCTCCCTGACACTGTGTGAACTCCGGGGACTTGCATCTGGGCGTCCAGGCGGCTCACCACTGGCCCACTTCCCCACCTGTCTCAGTCCGTCTGTGCTCTTGTAGCAAACAACCCGAGACTGGGTAGTTCAAAAACAGCAGGACTGAGCTCTCAGGCTGGAGGCTGGGAGCCGTGTCCTGGAGGGCCTGGTCTCGGGTTTCCGCACCCAAGGTGGTCCTGTGTTGCTGCGTCCTCCAAGGGGAAGGGAAGCCACGTCCTCACCGGCAGAGGGCAGCAGGGCATGCGGCGAAGGCTGTGAGAAGCCTCTTTTATGGGCACCTGAATCCCATTCTCGAGGGGAGGAACCCTGGTGACCCCATCACCTCTGAACGCCTTCCCATTTCAGCCATTAAGTTTCAACTCCTGAATTTTTCCGGGGACATGTCCAAACCATAGCTCAGCCCACTCCGTCTGTCCCCGGCCATACCCAAAGCAACTTGCACTCCAGCTCCTCTGAACCGCTCATTACTCACCAAAGTTTGCCGCATCATAGGGGCCTTCCGAGACCACCCTGCTCCATCCTTCGTCCCGGGGTTACAGGATAGCAACTCTTTCTCTTCCTGGCACTTGCCTCTACCTGATCTTTATTAAATATCCATCCAGTTCCGTGCTGCTTCCCCACTAGCACGTGGGCGCCATGTGCAGGGACAGCACCAGTGCCCGGAAGGTAGAAAATCAGCACCTCTCCTGCCCTGTAAGGCGTGTCTCCTAGGCATTCTCCTCTGCCTCGGGCGTCTCTCTTTCCAGCCCCGCAATACCCAACCAGGACTAGTGTTCAAAGCTCCACCACCCAGCGGCTCTCTCTTCAAGTGCTTTCTCCAGCCACTCTGACGGTGGCGCGTCAGTGTCCCGTGCGTTTCAGGGATTTGCTCCTGTGTCTGGATCTTCCTCGTTGTATATAAACTCCTGGAGGCCCAGGAACGAGCTCTTCTCTCCTTGCTGCCTGGGGCCCTCTGCGTGCCCCAACTGCGTCAGCAACACAGACTGGATGAGCGGCCGGCCGGTCCTCTGCCGCGCTGCCCCCGTCTCGCTGACGTTGGTACTGCACCCTCAATTTGGGCAGCCTTTTCCTGCCCCCCAAAATGAAAGTTACATTGAAAGTTGGAATATATACATGACGTGAGTATGCAGATTTTTTTTAAAAAAGTAAACCAACTGAAATAGAAAATTAAGAAAGATGACTTTAGACATTTAAAAGTCATAATAAGCACAACCAATTAATTTCTTCAAGTTTTCCTTCTCCCCCATTAGGCAGAATATTACATCAGAGAGGCAAAGCTTTAAAAATATAATTCCTGCTAGCCTGCAGCAGAGAATTCCACTGGGGGAGGCAGCCCCTGGTCTATGCATAGATACACTAGGTTTTATTTTTGTTTTATTTAAAGTTTGGTTGGGTACAGAAAAAACACACACTCTTAACAGGTTAAAATATTCAAATAAAATTTACTGCAACTTTTGTAGAATTTAATTTGTGCTACAAGACATGTTGCATAGGAAACTGTTCAAAGCCCCTGAGGAAAAATATCCATGGTTTTAAGGTGCAACTGGTTTTGTTTCTTCTTTGGGGAAAAGGGAGAGATGACGTGAGGTTCTGGGAAGCAGAATCAAGTTTGTCGCGTGTGATGCGTGGGGAATTGTGTGTCCCGGTTCCTGCAGCATAAACATCTAGCGTTTGTTTTTTCAGTCGGTTGGTCTTCAGTATCTGAATCAGTAGCTATATAACAATGTTCTGGCGCAGGAAGGGAGCACACATAGATTATACTAAGTAATTAACATGTTTCAAGAAGCGGTTTTAGAGAATGAGATTCAGGGACCCCTGATGGCCCAGCTCCACTTCCGACAAACACGGTGTGTGTCCCGGCACATCCCTGGGAATCACCTCACTCTGGGGACTGGCCAGGTATCAGTCCTGCCTCTTGCCCCCCTCTGAGACGCCACCACTACCACGCAATTGTAGAATTCAGCACATATGTCTGCACCCTAAAGGTTACTAATGCAACGCTCTGCCAACTTCCTGATTTTATGAGAAACATTTCACTTTTAGAAAATGTTCATGTTGCTCAGATGATCTTTATGTTGTACAAAAAATGGTTTCACCTACACTATTTCTTTCAAGGAGGTACACCAGGAAGGAAGAGGGATTAAATCTCAGATGAAATGAAATGAAATGTAGAGTTTGGCAAATGGCAGCTGGCACCTCTGCACGTCAGCATACGGTGTCGCTCTTGGGGCTGACCATGGTATCTGCAAAGGGCATGAGAAGAGTCGGTGGCTGCCAGGGCTCTGATGCGGTGGTGAAATTGTCTTCCTGTCCACAGAAGAGGCAGGGAGCTTTGCAGGAAGCACCCCCTTCCCTCAAGGGAGAAACAGTCCGATGGCTCTTAGGGCAGCAGGGGCCACCTCATTGTCAATGGCACTGTTCTTGTAAGTGACACAGGCAGGGGCCGTGAAGAATGTCACCTCCTGGCTGCTTTCTACTCTGGTGGCAGAAACACCTCCCGGCACCTGATTGCTAATGTGAGAGTTAACTCTGCCCTCTAAAGCTCACCAAAGATGCACGTGTTCTGTGGATGATCACCGACTACAGCATGAGGCAAAAGGCGGAAGACAATTAAAATAAGAGGCGCAGGACCTAGGGCTTCTCCGAAAGAATGGGTGTGGGCTGCGCCCACTCACTGAACAGCCGCTTCTCCCGTTCGATTTATCTTTTTACAAGCAGGGAGTGAGAAAGGTCCAGCACCCGAACAAGCATCCTTCCGTGCAGTGTTGAAATGCAAAGTATGTCTGGGAATCAGAAACGCCCCGATGACCTTTAAATACCTATGTACATCTGTAACATAATTTAAAAAGGTCTTAAACAACATAAAAACTTCAACAGCATCTGCCCCTATTAAGTTGTTTTTTAACCTTTGTGGTCCATTATAAAATTAGATACTACCTTTCTCATACGTCCCCTCCCCCCATTCTTTATAAAAGTGATTTTACATTTAAATTTATACTTAACAAATAAAAAGCTATTTGATTGGCAACGACCAGCAGTAGAAAATCCATTCGGGCCTCTCCCTGGCGGGGGAGAGGGTGGAGCCTCACGTGGACATGGTCCCTGGGTGCGGGTCCAGCGGGTGGACCCTGAGTCAGTCTGAGCAGCTGCCCCTTCCTCCCTCCCAGCCCCAGGTGACAGTGGGGCAGCCGGGACTCGGGCTCCAGAGCAGCAGGGGTGGCAGGGAACCCGTTCAGATCACAAGTTCAGATCACAAAGTCGTCGTGGTCGGTGGGGCTGAAGGCGGCGGCTCGCAGGATGTCCAGGGAGTTCACGAGGATCAGCGTCCCTGTGAGGTGTTTCCAGCGCTTGGTGATGGGGTTTTTCATCTTGTCCAGGCCCGTGTGCAGCTCCTGGATGACATCCCGGTAGCTGTCCCCGATCTGGTGGCTCCAGGTGAGTAGGAAGTCATAGGCGGGTTTCCACATGGCCTGGGGGGTGGAGTCATAACAAAACAAAGGAGGGAGGGGGACAGAAGATTAGGAGACAGCGAGAGAGTTGTTCCTGTTCCTTGTCACAGCTAAGTTAGCCACTGTTTACCACACTCTTCCAAGAGTGAAACAAGCCCACGGGAGCAACAGGTGGAAGCACCTCTGGGCAGGCACAGCACATGTCGGAGGCAAGGATGGCACTCTGCGTGAGAGCAAGTGTGTGCCCAATGGCTCCAAGCAAACAGAAACGATCGCTCTTCCCTTACAATCCTCGCAGCACTTCCTCCCCGCGCCATCGTTTAGAAATTCACCGGGCTAATCAAGGACACCCTTACTGTTGGGACTTCCTGCTTCCCAAGTCTCGCAAGCCTGAACGTCTTTGAGGAGGCTCACCATGGTGACCTCTGCCAACAGGAGTCAATACAAGAGCCTCTGAGCAGGAGCCCACCCGCACCGGCGTCGCCAAGGTTACGGAACACCAGGTACTGCTCCAACACAGCTCGGGGGCAGAGACCCAGGCCCGGTCACAAAGCACTGTCTGTGCACTACGCGATCTTGCTGAAGGTGATTTAGGATAGAACAGCACGCTGCAGGCAGTCCCGTGTGCGCCGCTTCCATCCGTGTCGTCGGGGAGTGGCTTGCCATCCCCAAGCCAGGGCTCTCTCCCGCTCAGTGAGGGTGCACTGCATGGTGGGTACAAGCTCACACGTACCAACTCGTCTTAACCTCATGGGAATGCTGTGTAGACCTTTTTATTACTGAGCTATGAGGGTCGAGGGACAGAGGGACAGGTGGGCTGAGTGACCACAGAGCTTGTTCGCCACTCACCTCACTGTCCACGACCCCGTTCCTGTCCCTGTGGGGAGACTCGTAGGCATCCATCTGCTGCTTGGAGACCTTGGCCAGCTTCTCGGCCAGCTCCCGCCAGCGCTGCGCCACCTCCACGGCCGTGGTCAGGAGCACGAAGTCCTGGATGAGGCGGACCACCAGGCCCTGGCAGTCCATCTTCAGCAAGGCCTGGGGAGGAAGCACAGCGTGAGGCAGGGCAGAGTGCGGGCGCCGCGAGCTCAGACGGGTTCCACCCAGGGAGAAGAACAGGGAGGACAGAAGTGGCCCACGCAGAGACGGAGGGTGCACCACCAAGCACCTCAGCGACCAGGCTAGAAGACCCTTCCCAGGACTGTGAAATGACAGGGAACACCTTCCACAATCGATGCCCCCTCGTCAATGCTGCAAGCATTTTCTAGTGTGTCTTTAGGACAGGGGTTACAACTACGGCGGGACTTGGGGGAAATGCCCCTCACCTGGGAAGGAGGCCACAGGACAGAGAGCTCTGCTTAGACAGTGCAGTCCCAGCTCAGCCCTCAACAAGCAGGTGGCCACCTTGGGACTCAATCCCATCTGGAAAAGGGGCTGGGTCGGGTGGGATGTCCAACAGAAGCCTCGACAGCCTGATGCGTCTGTGCAAGCCCAGCTCGGGTCACACGCACATTTCTGGCTTAGAGGAACAAACCAATCAGCGGGCAGAAGCCAGAAGGCCGCCGAGTCCGCACACTGAGCAGAGTGAGTCGCCCGCTCCCAGCCACAGGACTGTGCTGGGTGTCACACAGGCGGCGCTGGCTGATCACAGCTACAGAGGAGACCAAACACAGTGAGCGTGGGGCTCTGAGCTGGCCAGGATGACATCACCCAACAAGAGGAGCCCCATGAAGGCCGGAGAGCAGTGAGGGTGACTGTGGACCAGCCCTCCCACCCTCACCCTTACGGCTTTCTGCTGCCCAGCAACAGGAGGAGACGGGGGAAGACCTGGCTTCCTGGGAGAAGCGGGCTCCGAGGCACGCCCAGAGATGGTTTCCGAGTCTACTGTGGGCCCCTGCACAGGTGAGGATAAGACCACAGACATGCTAAGATAGAAAAAAGTCACCAGGCCTGGCGTCCTTTCTCTCTATGCTCTGCTCGAGCACCTAGGGTTGTCATTTTAGAACTCCCAAGATAGCATTTAAGAAAAAGCAAAACAACAAACCCCACCCCACCCTCACCCTCCTCGCAGCTGGTGCCAGTGCTCTTTGGTCGGCCACTCTGTGAGGACGGGAGGGCAGGCTTGAGTTAGTGGCGCGCAGTCTGCTGGGCTGCACTGTAAAGCAAGCACAGCTCATCTGGGCCGACTGTTCTGACGTCCACTTCACGTTTGCCTGGGGCGGCCTGACCACACCGAGGAATGGCGATGCTTCTGGTGACTCTCTACGTGCACTGGGTGAGGCAAAACCCTTAGCTGGACACCCAGCAACTTGATCTGTGTCATTTAAAAAAATCCTCGAGTGACAACGTATCCATCTGCGGCCTCCCTGGATCAGACAGGTTGGCGGCTAGCTACCGACGCGGTGGGCCGGGAGGGGGTTTGAGGACCCCATGGTCTTTTTCTGTTTTTTTATGAGCTACTATGTGCCCCAGCACTCGCTGTGAGCCGGGCACTGGGCTCGTCCCCTCCTCGGAACCACCCCACAAAGCAGGAGCTGAGTCAGCCCACGGTGCGGGTGACAGAGGGGACCGAGGGGAGTGTGGCTTCTGACTCTGCACCCAGTGACGGCAGAGCCAGCGCTGCGCCAGGCTCCTACCCACCCTGCGGTTTTACAGGTCAGGAAGTGACACTGCAGAGGCCGTTGCTTGCCCAGGGTCCCACGGCTGGAAGTGACAGGAGTGGACAGAGGCAGACGCAAACTCCCTGGCACTCGGCCAGGGGCCTTTCCAAGTCTGTGAGCATCACATGCTATCAGGATTCGAACCACATTTTAAAATACTGGTCTGGATCAGGCTTCATTCCAACTATGCATATAATTCAGAAAATGGCCTGTTTCAACTTGAATTTGGATATATTCAAAAATTATTTTTTAAAAATTAAATGTTTGCTAGATTTGTGTTTCAGAATTAAAAAGAGCGCACATGTATGTGTTCATGCGTGTGGGAGAGGGAAGTGTGATAAACCTGTCTTTGGTGTGGTGGGCGCTGCGTCCTGGGAAGGAGTGCCGGACGGCAGGGCTGGACACTAAGTCTCTCGCGGCTTCCCGCCACGCACCCACAGACCCGCGCGTGTGTCTCAGCTGCCTGGCTCCGGAACGGCCCCGTTTTCTAGGGAAGAGAACACGTCAAAGTCACCTGCTTCGGTGTGAGTCATTCCTGGCATGAGCGATCAAAACCGCTCTGTCCATAGGACACAACGGTCCTGAGAAATGCAGGCTGTGTTTCTGGCCCTGGCTGGGGAGCAGCGCACCTGGACCCCGCCAGGGGGCAGCCCGGGTTCCACCTCCATGGAGCTCGATGAATGAAGAGGTCGGCATTTCCGAACCAGGACTGAGGCATCTCTCACGCCCTCACTGCGGCTCCACTGTACAACTTTCACCAGGCCCAGAGCTGGTTCCGTTTGCTATAGAGTTGCCCACATGATCAACAGGGATAATTTACGCATTTTTTAAAGGGCAAATTTTGGGTGCCCACCAAGTTTTAGCAAGAGAAAAATGTCATAGCAGGAGGATCTAGCTCTGTGAACCTTCTCCCTGTAGCTTCCTCTTTAATGTCTGTGCACACAGGGAAACCAGAAGACATCGAGTGAAATAATGCACAATGCTGATTTCAACTGGAATTTCGTTAACTTGCCAGAACTATGATCTGAGTCAGGGTAACCAAACTTTATCTATAAAGGGACAGACAGTAAATACTTCTGTCATGTGGGCCACAAGATCTCTGCCAACCTGGCCTGGTCGCAGCCACAGACAACACACGTACACGCAGGCCTGGCTGCATCCCAGCAAGCACCATGTGCATGAACGGGGCACGCTGGCCATTGCTTGCCAACTCCTATGTCAAGAACATTCTTAGGAAAATCCAAAGAAGTCCCATTCAGATCTTTGCTGTATGTTTGTCCCACCCTGCTTCCTTCCCAGGATGTTCAGACACTAGACAGGAAGCCCACGGACGGTGGGCCAGCTGCCTCCTCCCTCCACACGCATAGCCACAGGGGTAGAGTCCCCTGCTCTGGGGCCATGTGGAAGGACTCCCCACGCCCACCCCAGGACCCTGTCTCAGGCCCAGCTGTCAGCTAACTGCCTTCTCTTCTGGAGGACAAGGTGGGTTTTCTCCCAATCCACAGAGAACCCCCCACATCTCTCTCTCCAGACCCAGGTCTCCTGTTCCCTCACTACCTCCTCATTTTCGATAGTTTTCCAGCCTCTCTGGGTTTATTTCAGCTCTCACCCCGCCCCTAAAAACAACCACCCTCCCTTGATTTGCATCCCGTAGTGACTCTTCCCCTTTCTTTCTCATAGAAACTTCTTTGCAGAGCCCATGACACCGCCATTTTACCTCCCACCACGTGACCAGAGCGACCCTTGTGACGCCCTCACCAGTGGTTCCTGGTCGCCAAGCCCAAGGGCTTCGTTCTTGGTGGCGGCCCCAGGACCAGCTGTGACTGCCAGCCCTGGCCCTGCAGGAAACCCTCCCCTGGCTTTTAAGCCATTTAGTGTTTCTGCCCCCATCTCCAACTGTCATCTCCACCACCCCACCCCACCCGTGGGACAGAGTCCACGCGTCTGTTCACGACGGTACCCCAAAAATCTAGAGTCGTCTCGCATGGAAAGCATGTTGTCTTTCTAGTTCTTAAAAGCTGGTCCCCCACCCAGGGTCTGTCTGCCGCCCACTTCTCCCAAGCACCCTCCAAACACACACGCTTTCTCGTGGGATGGCCGTCACCCAAACCTGCACAGGTGCACACACAGCTTGAGCCAAACTCTTTCTTCACTCAGTGTTTTCATAATTCACAGTACAAATATGCATCAATATGTGTGTGTTTCCCACCTGGGCTTCTGAACACAGAAAACCCTTTCTAAGAGACACACAGTCCTTTAAACATTCATTAAAGGACTTTGGTGCCCTAAAAACAAAGAACGTATTTTGTAGTTTCTCCGCTTTATAAAAACAACAAAAGGTCTCGACATCAAAGCCCAAGGCTCTCAGAAGCGAGGCGGGCACTCTCCAACGCGACTCAGTGCAATCGCTGCAGCAGCGCTGGACCCTGTCACAGGTGTGCCCTGCCACCCTGGCGCCTGGCTCTCCCTTAAGTGACGCGTGCTACTGTGTACTCTGTCGATGGCTTTCCAGGTCTCTGGAGTGGGCTGTAGCTCACAGAGACAGCAGGACAGGGACACACCTCACAGCAAGGACAGTACGGTGAGAAGCCAACGCTTCCAGGTCCTCTGGCAGCTTGAGAACCACTGGTGCCTTCCCACACGGCAGCACCCGAGCCTCCGCCGCACACAGAGCTACCTGTGCACACTCCTGCGCGGGAAAAGCCGATTAGGGAACAGCCCGCACGACAAATTCCATCGAACTCAATGGACACCAGTGTGTGCTCTGTTAAGAGGCTGCCTCTGGGAGGCGGGGCTGGCAGAGCCTTCTATTCTCTGCCTTTGTTCTGCGGTATGGTAAAGTATCGATGCAAACACGCATATGCTGCTCTTACAAATAGATAAAGCAATGAGGATTATTCTTACCTCGGAGAAAAACAACACCTGGAACGAGCCAAAGCAGCTGTGCAAAGCCAGAGACCCGGAAGCTTTGGAGCCTGTGCTGATGCGCTCAGGGCCCTCAAGCACACGGAGGGGCCGCGCTTCCCCCACCACTTGCTGGGAGGCACCCAGAATGGAAGGGCTGGCCGCAGCCTGTCCCTCCACTGCTGACTGCCAGGTTGGAAATCAGACGGAGGGTAAATGGCCAAGAGAGTCTCTGCACAAGCTTGTCGGGGTGCTCCCAACTTGGCAGCCCCTGGATTTGACCCGTACCTCTCACCTCTCTCCTCGATTAAAAATGAATTATCCAGTCTTTGCCTGAGCAAGAGAAGAATCCAGGGATGAGGGGACGAGCGTAAAAAGGAGCCCCTCCTGCAGACCCTGGTGTTCTGCGGGAAAGACACTGAGCGCCAAGAGGCAGCAGCGCAGACTCCCCTGGGCTCTGATGCCGGCTGGCCTGGGAGGGAATCCCACCAACTCCCCATCGCCGCCCTAAAGCCTGTAAACCCTACCAATGTCACGGGATAAGCACAAGCCTTCCCTGGCCCAGGAGGCTTCATCCTCCTCCCCAACCCCATCTCCCCAAATCACCCATGGTGCCTCTGCCCCCCGGTCCTTGCCCGTGCTGTGCTCTCCAACCCGGTGGCCTTCCCCGATGAGGGGCTCCTATGCATCCTCCAGGCTCCAGCCCCCCACGCCCAGGAGGCCCTTCTCCCTGGGGCCCTTCACAAGTCTGTCCGAGGTGGATCGCTCCCAGTCTTCTGTAGGTGAAAGGCCTCATCTTCAGAAGCGCAGCGCCAACAGGCCCTGCAGAGATGCTCAACACCCACTGCTGGTCTGCCGGGAAGCCGCGGCCGTGACCTTCCACCCAGTCAACCTTGTCCTGCCTCTGACGACGAATGTGACTTCAAAAGCTCTTAAATTTGAGGTCTGGGAGCGTCCCAATGTCAGGCTCCCCTCTGCTACCACAGACGGCCGTGGCCCTGATGGAGAGCGAGGTGGCCCCTCGGTGCAGCTGTAACCACATGTGAGGAGACCCACACGGTTGTGTGAACGAAACCGGGGAACAAAGCATGGTAATGCCACGTGAGAATGTACCGGGCTCTGATCCTCAGCCCGGCAGAGGCCTGCACTCATCGCTCACTCATTTGTTCATTCATTCACTCATCTGTCAGACACTCACTCATTCACTGAATGTCTGAGTGTCTCCTACATGCTAGAGTCCTTCCTTCCTCCGCTGGAACAATGTCCAATGAGGGCAACAAGGAGAAATAGGTACACAGGTAGTAAACAAGACCAAAGCTCTGGGAAGACAATGACAGGGGATGGCGAGGTGCACGGTGACCTGGGGCACAGGGCGGCAGGGAAGGAGCCCTGCACGGAAGGTGGTGAGGATCAGCCCTGTGTATCAGCTCCGTGAGACCGGGAAAGAGCTCCAGGCGGAGGAAGAGCATCTGCAAAGGCCTGAGGCGGGCGAGCCGGGCTGTGCAAGACACAGAAGGGGCTGGAGTGGCCGGTGTGCAGGAAGCACGGTGGCCCATGGGGGAGATGGGCAGGGCCGGGCCTTGCAGGGCCTTGTGGGGCAGGGCGGGGGCTGGGCAGCTCTGATGGCAGTGGGGAGACAGACGATTCAACTCCTCTTTCCTTCTCATCTCCCTGCAAACTGACCGTCCCGAATCTTCACCTCGTCTAACGCATTAAACACTTGGTTTCCAGAGCAGGAGCCCTAACAACGAAACAGAAAGCTATTCCAAAAATAGGATGGGGGGATGTGGGGTGGTCAGGCTGAGACTTGCCAGGGAGGGGCAGGGAAGGCCATGGCCAAGGCCGCAGGAAACTTGACTGCTCAGTGATGACAAATCTGTAGAAATGAAACACTGGGTTTGCAGCGACTCCTCAAACGGGCTGTGGTTTCTAGAAGCCTGGCCAAGACGATGGCTGAGATAGGTGGTGAGGGGTGGGGGCGGGGAAACTGCAAAACCAGTTTCACTTTATTGCCACAAACTCTAACCTTGCCTCAGGGAAACGTCCGGCCAAGGGCAAGTTCCGCTTCCTCCTCCCTGGGCAGAGGGGGACCCAGGGGCACACAGGCCCCCTCCCTCACTGAACTGACCCCAGGAAGCCACCCAACACCCTCTCCCAAAGTTCGCCACATCGAATAAATAGAGTTTGATCATTTAAGTCTTCTGGAAAACATTAGAGGGAAATGGCCTCCCCAGTTATTGCTTTGCTGCAGCTGGCGAGGGTTGCTTGGGTCGTTGTGTATTTCGCCTCTGGCCACTCCACATGAACTTTTTCCACTCGGCGAAGGAACAAGCAACCCCGGCATGGCCCATGAGAGCACAGCTCCTCCACCCACGGAGACGCCGGCGAAGGCTCTCACGAGAGGGAGGCGCATACTCCCATGGCCGTGCGGAGTCAGTCCACGCAGGAGACCAGCCAATGCTGTTCGGCACAGCTTCTGGAAAGCTATTTTACAGGAGGGCCAGGAGGTGTGTTCTGAACTACATATGGGCGGTGGCCAAGGGGAGGGACACAAGTCAACCCCAAGCCCCGAGGCCAGGGGAGGTACCTCTGGTGCCCGGTTGCCTCCTCTCCACCAAAACTGCACTGACCTCCCTTCTATCCGCCACTTCCTGCCCCATCTCCCCACGCGGGCAACCCCAGGCCTTGCCCGCTGCACGCGTCTGGGGCTGCACATTATCGTGGGCGAAGGTCAGAGGGTCTTGCTCATGCCCCACTCGTACCAGGCAGCCCCACGCACACTGCGCACAGCAGCTGTGCCTCGGTGCACCTGTCCGTGTCATCCAAGCTCAATGCAGACAGCCGGGACACGGGTGTGTGCGATGTCGGACCCCCAGCCGTGCTCGTGCCGACACGCGCATCCCCAGGCCCTCGCAGATGCACCCGGCTCACCAGTTCCACGATGTGCTCTCAGAACCGCAGGTGTCGGGTGGGGAAGGGGAGCGGCAGAGCGGTTAGAAAGGCAGGGGAACCGAGAGTCGCATCTCACAGAAGCCAGGAGGCGAGAAAGGCTGGATGGGGCCGGCGGAACGGAAAGTAGGTGGCAAAGTGACAAAGGCTTCCCCACGGGAACTAAAACTAGTGCTGCGTCCCTCAGGAGGCTGGGGCTGAACCTGCTCCATCGCAGAAGATGCCGGCAGAGGACCCCTGCCATGGACACAGCTGGAGGCTCCAGGCCAGGGCGTGTCCCAGAGCGTGACACTCACTTCCCCCTTTTCATTCCTTACGATTCCACTCAGTCAAACCAACCCGAAAGGGGGAGGAAACAACAACACAGATGCTGGAAGCTTCAGGCAAGAAAAGGAGAAAAAAACTTACACTGAGATAAAGTCAGGCTTTGGGGCAGTGGCTTTTAAAGCTTTTGGGTCACAGAGATCCGGTTGGGAACCTGATTAACCATGAGTCAGTCTGCTCCCAAGATACCTGAACAGAGGTGGCGGGGACACAGGCCCCCTCTGCCCCCACCCCCACTGGGTTCACTCTGAGACTGCTGCAGACCCCCAGGTTCAGTGAGAAGAGACACCGGATGTTCTTCTCTGTAGGGGTTTCTGGGTTTCGGGCACCCTCAGGAACCCGTGTAGACTGCCATCCCCAGGTGCACACTTCAAACCCCGTCTGTGCACTCTGGGCAGCTGAAAATTGGCCAAGACACCATCCCAGCGACCTGCCACCTTGCGCCCCTCACCCAGGTGTATCAGGAAGGGGCTGAGAGGCTGAACCGAGCCCGTCCCCGTCAACCCAAGCAGCCGCCCAGCACTCACCATCACCAGCTCCTTCTGGAAGGACTTCCGGTCTTTGCTCTCCGTGTTGTTGCAGTCCTCCTTCAGCTTCTCCAGGACACACGCCACCCGCTCGGGCTCACTGTCCAGCTCTGCCCGGCAGAAGAAGGTGAGCGGCAGGTTCACGTAGCCCAGGGCGTCGGCGAAGGAGCGCCAGCTGCTGATGTTCTCCATGAGCAAGGTCCTCACCGAGGCGTAGATGTAGGTGAGGAACTTGCAGGGCCGGAGGATCTGCTCCAGCAGCACCGAGGTGCTCAGTTCGGGCCCCGAGAGCAGGCTGGGCCGGGCCCTGCCGACCACCAGCACGTTCTTGGCGTGCACGAGGCCAACCTTGCCCTGGTAGTAGCCGATGTACCACTCCTTGGTCCATAGCTGTCCCTTGAGCCTGATGCGCTCCTCGCTGAGCAGCGCGATCCCGTCGCCCTTCTTGTACTCCAGTAGGTAGTGGTTCTTGTTCTGCCGCACCACGGTCTTGAGCAGCTTGCCGAACTTGAGGCTGGACACGGGCCGGTCCTGAAAGGTCGGGTACTTTGTGGTGGTGGCGAAAGGGGACAGGATGATTTTCCCAACTTCGTTCTTCTTGAGAAACCTCCTTTGCCCAGACGGCTTGATGGCACTTTTTGGGGGTGGCTGGGGAGTCTGGACGCAGAACTGGGTCAGGATGGCCTCCTGATCGTCTTTGACCTGCACCCGCAGTGTGAAGTCAGAGAGATCGCCGGGGTTCTGCGAGGTGATGGGGAATATGAGGCGGCTCACCCTGCCCAGCTTCATCTGGAAGCCTCGCACGACCTTGGCTTGCTCCCCGGCCTTCACTTCGTAATTGGTCATATTGGAAAACATGCACACTTTGAGATCCTGGGGCCTGGACAAGATGAACTGGTGTTTGCCCCACAGCTGCAAGGCCACTGGGGCGGGGCTGGGGGCCTGGCGGGTGACCTCGCTGACCAGGAGTGTCTTTGGGGCACAATCATGCCCGAAAATGGTCACCACTGTCTTGAAGGACGGGTGGATGTGTTTGGGGCCATAGAGACCCACGGTGACTTTTTTATGGATGAAGTCCCAAACAGTGGAGGGGTAGAGGATGTTTGGGCCATGGGCAACGATGGCCAGGTACATACAGGGCTCGAGGTTGTCCAGCTGTACCTGGATCGTGTCCCCGTAGCTGTAGACAAGTGGGATGGAGATGTACGGCCCTTCCTTTGAGTCGCTCCTCAGGCACTGGAGGGCCACTGTGCTTTTGCTAAAAAGGTCATTTTTCACCTCGGCTGAAACTTTCATCTCCAAGATGATGAAGGTTTTCACTTCCAGGTTGCTGAGTTTGACCTCTAAAATGGGGCTGATGCTGCTGGACTTGTCGTTGTTGAGTTCCAGTGGGGGGTCCAGCAGGGCTTTCATGGAGATCTGCTGCGTCTCCCCAGGGGCCACATGGCCCTCGGGAACGTGGATGCTGATGCTGGTGTCGGGAAGCTGCACAGCGCCCCCTGAACTATCCAGCTTGCACACGATGTTCGTCTCCACGGCCTGCGTCTGCCCCCAACCGGGGCTTTGGCCGAGCAAGTCCAAGTCGTGGCAAGACCGGGCCAGCTTCCGGTGGTTCAGCCAGGCAGTTCTAAAATCCTCCCGGCTCTGAAATTGCTCAGGCGCAGGTGACTTCAACCCCGTGAAAAAATTCGATGACGTGGGAACGTCAGCCTTGGCTTGGAGGACAGAGAGCTCCGACAGGCTGTAGGAACGCTTGCTCCTGAAGAAGGGGTTGTCCCGCTTGGCCGGCTGCTCTGCGTGGAGTCCGTTGGTGGTCGGAAGCTCATCGAAGATGTTGCCGGTGCTGTTCGTGGTTGCTGAGCTGGACTCCGTGAACGAGGAAGTGCCCGTATCAAAAAGGAGCAAATCCACAGTACTTTTGGGAGTCAGCTCATCCAAGCTGGGCAGCGCTGGCACATTCCCATTCAGAAATGGGTTTGTGTGGACCCCATTCCAGAAAGGGTTGTTACTGTACGTTCTGCCCAACCCTTTCTTGTCATCCGGCCATCCCCCGAGCAGCTCTAACTCTGTGGCGACTTCATCCGGGCTGTCCGGGAGGTTGTCGATGACGCCGCTGTCGCTCAGGGTCGAGTTCCGGTAGTTCAGCGGCTGCACATAGGAGGAAGGGATGTAGCCCATCTCGGTGGTGTTGTGTGCGTACCACCACTCGCCGCCCGACGTGTCCAGCACGTAGAGGTGGTCCCCCTTGGAGAACTTTAGGGTGGTGAAGTTGGTTGGGCAATAGTCCTTGATCGCGATCACTTCCTTTGCGTTTCCAAAAGGTGTGGGGCTATCCGCTAGCAAGGCACTGGGGGAAGGCACTGTGCAAACAGAGAAACAGACGGTGAGGGCGAGGCCAGCGGGTGCCATGGGACACTTCAGAGGGTAGGGAGAAAGGTGGTGTGCGGGAAAGGGGGACCAAAAACCAGGCAAACAACCAACAGAAACAAACCAGAGTGAAGTTCAGCACTTAACTCACTCGGGACAGCACCGTTTCCGCACGGTCACTTTCCAATTCAATGGGAGGGCCACAGAGAAAGTCTCTCGCTCGCCCACAGAAATGCAGATCAGCGCAATGGGATATTTAACATGTCCCCACAGTCCAAGCACCTCATTCTGATCCAATTTTTCTAACTTCTTAACAGAACTGCCACTCGGTACAGAGAGAAGCTGAATGCAATATATTAGAAAACACAGGGATGTTATGAGTTAGGCAACTCATTGCATTTAACTCAGAACCGGAAAGGAACAGCCTCAAAAACAGTCTCTCAGTCTTGTGTAGGAGTCCACTCCAAGTTCTGCCTTCACACGGAATACGTCACGGAGGGAAAAGCTCCCTTGACAAACAGGCCCGGTTCTTAAATACCCAAGTTCAATTTATTCCCCACAGAAACCAAACCGTTCTCTTTAGAGGAAAGAAACAGTGTGAGGTCAGTCTCTTGCAACCTCTTTTAAATGATCATTCGAAATCACTACGTGAAAATGGACTGTCCACACACCCTGAAAATCAGAGGTTATGCCTGGTTGTCATTCACAATGCTATTAAACCAGTGTGTGAGCGGTCTGGAGAATTCCAACACTATAAAAAGTGAATCAAGTTAATTTATGGTTCTTGGCATTAAACTATGTATTTTACCAAAGGAGACAGCAATTGCAACAGCAAAAAAGAACCATCTAAATAACTGGTGTGCGTTTTGAAAAATAATGGATATGACTAAATACCCAAGCATTCTCTCCCTCCCATACATGAGAAGGTGTATTCAGAGGATGAAGAAAGTTCTTTCTGACAAAATTAAGCCCCAACGCTTCTGCCCAGGACCTCCTACCCCCACCTCAATTGTCTTGTTTGCTGATATCTGCCTTCTTGTAACAAGCAATTGAAAGAAAGCTTTCTTTTTTAAAGTTGCCTATGCAAATGAGCAAACAAAAGACTAAATTTTTAGTTGAACTAAACCTACATCTTTTCAATATGTAATTAAGTCAACAGTCATCCTACTCTTATCAAGTTGGCCCTCCAAAAAAAAAAAAAATCATCTGCCAGTTTCCTTTCCCTTAGGAAAAGAATAATGAAAATTGAATTATATTTCGTTGGCAAAGTCTTAGGAAATCAGGCAGGAAGTTTCTATTAATTTACATGAATTAGGCTACAGAAATGCGCTTGGCTGGGAGCATGCCTGGCCTTGAAGCCTCACCTACCCCTCCTGTGAAACTACATTATCTTTCTGGGGTGTTTCAGAGAACCTGGCTCTGGGACCACCACACCTGGAATGAACTGAGGCCTTAGAAGCTGTGTGATCTGTGGAGCATGAGATTCTTTGCGATGGAGAACAAGCGTCTTCCCTCTGCGGGCTTTGGTGAGGATGAAACGAAAGGATACGGACTCACAAAACCTTATGTGAAAACGGATACCTGCATCCCACTACTGATGTTATTTTCTCCATAGGTCTTATCACCAACCACTCTGTCGTGTACCTGAGGGGGTTCGGAACATGCTACCCTAAAATATGGCTCCGCGAATATTTTAAAACTGAAGGAGTTTGAGAAACAGCAGGTGCAGGGAAGACTCCCTGACCTTCCCCTGGAGCAGGAGCTCAGACCCTCCAGTGAGAAGTCCCCTCCCTAAGCCTGGAGACAGAGCACCCTTGTCGCCAAGGACACAGGGAATCCGAACACACGACCCTGGCTGCTCCCCCTTGTTCGCTACGCTGGGCTCGGGCTTTTGCTATCCTATCTCTTCTCTCCATGGCTCCACACTTCATCAGACCTGGACAAAAACACTCAGGTTCACCTGTTTCTTTGGGTCTTCATTTCCTTATGAAGGAATATATACGTAATACTTTCGTAATACACACACAACTAAGTTTTCGTGCTTTTCTCTCATTAATCTTTTGTTCCGGGGGCCCGAGCCAAGAACTCAGAGAGTAGAAGAAAATGACATTTTTCCTTCCCTGTGTACCTTACATATTTGTTTTGATTTTGGGCGGTGGGGAGGGTCTCCATCTCCCCATCAGGGTATAAGCACCGCGAGAGCCTGTTTCGTTTGCTGTTGTATACCCAGTGCCTCATGCACAGCCTGGCACGCGGCGTGGGCTCAGTGAATATGAGTGAAAGGGATGGTCATCGTGCAGCTTCATCGGCATGGAGAGGCCACATCCATGTCACTGGATGGTGGTGTCGGCCACAGCAAAGTCTGAATTCCCTTGGCTGTGCCCTTACACTATGAAATCACAAGACAGACAATCACTTGGCATGGCACGGGAGTGAACAGAAACAGTATGAGAGAACGGCTTTGGGGGGAGGCGGGAGGAAAGGCTGTGGGCTGGGCCGAGGCGGGGATCCACCAGCAATTCTCCCCACCTGTTTTTTAGTCCTTGTCCTCAGAAACATAAACCGTTTCGTATCCTTGACACATCTATTGGAAATGTCACATAAAAACTAAAACCAAACGAAAATTCAATAAAGCTTGCCAGCCACTAAAATCTTGTTAGAATCCTTCAAACAATCCTTATGACGTTTCCCCAGAATAATTCTCTTTCAGCAATATTTTCAAAATTAAAAAACCAGAACAATCAAGCATGCTTTGTGCATAGCCTAAAACACATCAATGCAAATGATCATTTTGGCTTTTTTTTTTTTTAACCAGACTGAAGATAAGAAGGGTTTTACTTAAAATTCCAAGGACCTTCCTTAGAAGAGAAGTGGTCACATAGATTTCACTCAAGGATTTGGCTCATCCAAGGGGAAACTGCCCCCCTTCCCTTCGGGACCCCCAGAAGGTGGATGTGTGGGCTCCTTTGGAGACGAGGCCCTCCATCTGTCAACTGCCACGGAGCACCCGGGGACACCGGGGAAGGGCTTCCACTCCATCGAACACCAGAAAATCCCTGCTGAATTCCACCTTAATGAATTCTGGGGCGCGCTGCCCAGATTCACAGCTACTTTGATTGTTATACCAAAAAAGCTCCCTGGTGTTAGGAAGTTGAATGTGCTGCATAATATATTTCCCATCTCTCTGCCTAAGTTCTTATGCAGCAAAGCATTCATCAGAGCAGAAGATTCCACAGCAGATATTTCGGCAGGAATAAATTCCCACCTTGAAGCCTGCCCATCACTGGGATATGATGCCATGTGGGATGCCGCCGGGGGCACATGCTGCCCCTTGGCAGAGTCCAGAGGTCTCCGGCCAATCCGTCAACCTCGGATTCCCAAACACCCTTCTGCCCAAGCGAACCTGCCCCTCCTCATGTTCGAGGCTGTCTTATTTGTCTTCCTCCCTTCCCTGAGGTATTCTTTTAGAAATAACAGCCAGTATTTCCTCCCAGATCATTATTTTTTAAAAATTCAGCTCTCTGCCCCTGGCCTTAAGACCCAAACCGCATAATTTACCCTCACATTTTCTAGCTTTCACACTGATTAGTTGGGCTATAAAGTAAGAAAACAATGTGCATTACTGGAACCTGAAAAATAAATGCTTCCGTTACTTACAGCAACACCCAATAACTCTGTTGCTGTCTTATTAATAAAATCTCATGGTCCTTGGGCTAGTCTTTTCTCTTAAAGAGCACTTACAGCAACATTCAGGGCTGCACACACAAACCAGAGACGGGAAGCGCAATAGTCAGTGAGTTGGACATGAACGTGGCATGTATGATTTTCAGTGTAGCAGGGGGAGCCTGCAATTCTATCTGGGGGAGAGCAGTTTGGTTCAAGAAACATTTATTTAGCGCTGACTTTGTGCAGGGGCTAAGGATGGAAAGGAAGTTCCTCCTGTACAGCTGTGCTCTAGGCAGCACAGGGGGTGATTTCGACAGAACGTGCTAAACGCTACGAGACAGCAAACTAACGATGACACTGATGGTGACGCTGCCGCTGCTGCACAAGGCACGCAAGACAGGCTCTGCACGGCCGAGTCAGGGTAGACTTCTAGGAAGAGAATGACGCACGGGTATCCACCTCGGTGTCCAAAAGACAGGTTTTCTCATCAACCCAATTTTATGAGGCCGCTGGCAGCACTCAGCAGCGGGGTTGCTAAACCCTGGGGCTGCCTTCCGGACCAGGTGTCGGCAAACCACGGCCCCTGGCCAAAGGTGGCTGGCAGTTTTTATAAATAAAATTTTCCTGGGACAAAGCCAAGTCTGTTTGTTTGCCTACTTCTAGGGCTGCTTTCAAACTGCAAGACCAGGGTTGAATGCCGTGGCAGAGATCGCAAAGCTTAAAGTAGTCACCATCAGACCCTCTGTAGAGAAAGTTTGCTGAGCCCTGTCCCAGCCGACCTTTCCTCATCTCTAGTGTTCTCAGCAGGTCACTACTCGCCACCCTCTCCTTTCCCCTGGGTTTCTGCACCACCAAGACCCCCACCTAACTGTGGCCAAAACTCCTCAGGAGAAAGCAAACTATTCTGTATTAAGAAGGGGTTTCGTTATTAATGGAGACATGCAAAACCTCCTCCCACACCAAAAAACAAGACAAGTGACTATGTTCCAGGGCTGAACTGACAACACGATGAAGTGTAGAGAGCTAAAGTTTAATTGTCTGAAAGCTAAACTGGCGGCCTTTAAAGTAGAAAGTCCCTGGGTCTGAGGGTACTTGCCAATCCCAGTCTCTTCCCTCAGCTGCAGTTCGGTCCCCAGACACTCACCTTTGACATCGTTAAAGCTCGTCTCTGAAAACCCCTCGCTCAGGTCGATCAAAGTCCCCTCTGACTTGCACCGGGGGAGGCCGTTGGAGTTGGCAGCTCGGATCCGCTGAGCTGCCATCTTGAAACTCGCCTCCTGCGTGAGCTGCTAAGGCCCCATGTTTCTTCCTGCAGCTATTCTAGCGGGTGCCGGCGCCTCCGTCTCAGGCAAACACGCTGCACGGCGGCATCAGCCTGGCAATGTGCTTCCTCCTGAAAGGAAGGGGGAAAAGCAAGTGGAACATGGCTTCAACAGCACTTTTATGGAAGTGGGAATCCTCTTTCTTGCAGGCCGCTGCAGCGCAGACAGACCCATTTCCTCTCTCCTGGCCTACGAGAACACAGCGCGCTCGCCCCGGACTCTGTGCCCACTTTGTGCTCTGCTCATCGGCTCCCTGGGCACACACAGCCCAGGCAGCGTTTCCTGGCTGCCGCCTGCACCTGCTCCTCGTGGGGGCACAGTGGGGTTTGTGAAATCGGCTCTAGCACCTGCTCCCCTGTTCACTGCAGTCAAAGAGGAGGACAAAACGGGACTGTACAGGCCACACTGCTCGTCCCAGGGTACAGGAGAGGAGACACCCGCCTCCGTCTGTCCAGAGAGAGCTGGTCCCGGCGGAGGAGCAACCATTGCGGTCACTCGGCACAATGGCTCTCGTCCCGCTGCAGTGGCCGGGAGGGGATGTGCCTGCCCACCTGCTCCTAAAATCCTCCCCGGACCCCAAACAGACCATTGTAAGCACAACACAGACTGGCCATAAAATATTCCTGGTGTAACTTATGCGGACGCACCTGGGCGTATTTACTGAACCACCATATTGTTACAAAGCCAGCAAAGATGTTTCAGTAGGAGATAGCACAAGGATCACCCCTAAGGCCTCTGCTTTTCCTGGGAAGGACACACGGACAGGACTTAAGCATTGGGGGGTGTTCTCGATACAATGCGGTAACTGGCTCTGAGCGGACCCTTCACTGGGACCAGTGGACAGGAAACTGGAACGGCTGAGAGCCGATTTCAAAGAGGTGAATTTCACATGCTGTCCAAGAGAAAGAGGCAGACACCGCCGCAGCTGGCCCGCAGCACGCGGACCTGAGAGCAGGCCAACTCCACCCCAAAATAGCTGGGCTCACACAAGATGGTCTGAGGCCCCTTATCCATCCATTGCTCTATCCAGTGACGGCCGGAAACGCGGCTTCTGAGCTGGCGAGCTGCCTTGCCGTGCGGAGACCTGGCGGCCCTGACACCACCCTCTGCGGAGTCTCTGCGGGCAGCGACGGGGAGGCCCTGGGATGCGCCCATCCCCACTCTTTCCCCAGGCTCTCCCTGTGGTGTCCACGGCTCAGGGGGCCACTGGCAGTGAGCAGAGCCAGGTCTGCACTCACGTTCTGCTGCTCAGGTTCAGTATTCCACAGCACTAAGCCTCAGTTTTTGTACTGTGAGCTGAGGTAAAGAAAGCACTATCTCGATTTGATTTGTGTGAAGAATAAGTTAAGATAAACCACATAAGACACTTGGGACATACAGCAGGGGCTCAGTGAGTGCCGGCCACCACGCCTCGGCTGCCACAGTCAGGGGCATCAGAAGCTGCAGTCCCAGCTCCAAGTGACCGGGGGCGGAGGGGGGGGGTGTCGGCTTGAGGGAGGTGTCCCTTTCCGTCCCAAGGCCTCGAAGGGCTGCACTCCTGCACCTGGAAGCTGCCCACAGGGAAGGCATGTGTTAGGGATTGAATGGCGTCCCCAGGTCCTATGCTGGAGCCCTGACCAGGGTGATGGCATCTGGAGGTGGTGCCTTCAGGAGACAGTAGTTGGATTTAGAAAAGGCCCCAGGTGTGGGGTCCCCATGACACGATTAGTGCCCTTACTTGAGATACGAGAGAGCGTCCTCTCTCTCCCCCTCTGCTACGTGAGGACACAGTGAAGCCGGGAAGAGCCCTCACCAGGACCTGAGTTGGGGGCACCTTGATCCTGGACTTCCACCCCCAGAACTGTGAGAAATAATCTCCCTGTTGAAGCTGCAGGTCTGCGGTGTGTGGCGGTGGTGCCTGAGTGGCTGAGACGGTGCGTTAGCAGCAGGGCGGCGGGTGGGGGCAGAGCTGCAGTCCTGGCCCTTTTTCCCAGCCGGTGCCACCGTCCCTCCCACCCAGCACCGCAGGGAGGGGCTGACGAAGGCAGGTTATTCCAGGGGAGGAATAAAGCACCTGACAGTTTTCCTGTCAGGGGAGCTGGCAGACTTTCCAGCCTGCCCCGGGAGGTAAGGACAGCTGGACTACGTGCTCTCACTGTTCCAATCCCAGAGGATGACCTGGCGTCCTGGGGGTGGCAGCCCCAGCCCCCCAGGCTGGAAATGACAGTGCTCGAGCCAGGAGACCCTCTCCCGCCCTACACTCTACCCGAGCTGTGGTGCGGGACACTGAGGCTCGGTGCTGACAGGCCCGGGGACATGGCACCCCCACCCCCATTGGAAGCGGTGATCAAGGGCTCTGTCTGCACATGCTGTGTGTGGAGCTGGACGCAGAGGCCTGGCCACCACTCCAGAGACAGCTCCACCATGGCCAGGCAGCCTGGAAGCCCAAGTGGCCCCCAGATCCCGGGGCCACATGTCCGGGACCCTTAAACAAGGACTGCTGGGCAGATACTGTGGAACCCCAGTGACAGCACCTCTGGAGCAGCCTGCTTTCAAACGGCTGAGAGCCAGCAATGAAAAGCCTTCTGGTCCAAAAGGCTCAGTATCATTTACTGGACAAAACCAACGTAGACAGAAAAAAGCCATGTGTGAGCAGGTAGAGGAGGGGAGCTTCAGGACAGTTTAGAGCCCACAACCTGTGCTGGCCTGGAGGACTTTCACATGTGACAATGACACTTCTTACCGCAGTCTCAGACTGACTGTGCCTCTGGGAGTCGGCGACGGGCTATGGCCCAAGGAGGAGGGAAAAGTCAGGAGCTGTCAGCTGTGAGAGTGACTGGAGCACAGCTGGCTCATCCCATAAGGGGCTGGGCGTCCCCACCCACCCACCCAGTCCAGAGTTGCTCTAGGACCCTGTGAGCACAGGTGGAAGGGTTCTGGGGTCGCAGCTGGCTGTGCAAAGGCTCCTGTTCATCACCAACCCATGCTCTTCCTGCTGCAGCCACCGTGTCCCTCCGCAGAAGGCAAAGAGCCGTGCGCGTGGCAGCAAAGGCAGGTCTCTGTTGACAGCCTTACACAGAGGGACGCCGGGAAGCTCTGCAGGAAGGCCTTGCTATGGGCACCTGCTGGGCCAAGGGGAGCAGCCCTGCTCACGGGGACCCCCCAACCTGGTGGGAGGCCCAGGGCTATAGCAGGGATGGGTACCAGACAGCATGACCCGCTCCCTGGTGGGGGCCTAGAAAGCTGCCGAGAGAGCGAAGAGGAGGAGGAGGGAGAAGAAGACCCGGCCAGGCAGAGGGCAGGGCCCAGCTGGGCAGGGGCCCCGGGCCTGAGAATGTGGCAGGCGTGGCAGAGAACGGGCTTGTAGTGGGGCCTGCAGCAAAAAGACCGAGGCAAAGTAAGCAAGGCCATGACATGGTGGCACAGGGTCAGTCTTTCCCTGGAGACGCCAGGGGGCCACTGAAGGTCTCCGTTTGAGAAAGGCACCCGTGGCTGTAGAGGAGGAAGAACGGAAGCAGCAGTGCTGTGTTCTTTGGAGACTACTGGCGCAGTTCAGCAGGGGCTGCTGAGGGCGGGGGGTGCAGGCTGCTACGACGACGGGGCAGAGATGCCGGGATGTCCCCACCTCCCTCAAGGTCTTCGTGCAGAGGAGCTGGGTGAAGTCTGGCCGGGGATGACTTTATCCAGTGGTGGCCAACATCAGGTTCTGTCTGGCTAAGCTGAGGCACCTGCAGGACAGGTTTCCAACGATCACTTAGAAAAAGAATCCGGGGATCCATAGAAAGAAATGGAGATAAACACTTAAGAGTGACCAAGACCAAGAAGGCAGCAAGAGGAGAAATCAAGGCCTTATGGCTGGCCAGAGGAGAGAGAATCACAGAACACCACAGTGTTTCCTGGAGATCAATTGTTGTTTTGGTTTATTATCATTGGGGGAATAAAGCCATTTTTCCGAGACAGAAAGCTAAAGCACTAGCAGTTCTAGAAAGAGATCTGCAGCCCTTTTCCCACGGAGAATGGCATTTAAGAAACAGAAAAGTCCCTAACTGTTGTCTGACACCCCCACCCCTTCTCAGCCAGAGGGAAGCCAAGCACTGAAGTCCCATCCCGTCCCAGACCAGAGCGCACTGTGTTCATGCTGAGCATCAGTGTGCTCATTTACACGTCACCCCGTGGGGCGGGGGACATTTGTCCCGTGGTTCTCAATGCTCTGTGCAAATCCTGGAGTGGCAGCATTTTCTCCAGGGGCAGAGAGAGGATGTCTCTGGATGGAGTCCTGACCCCATCAATTTAGTCATGGTGAGAGCAAACAGAGGCATCGACCATCTGGCCCTTGGGGAATGTTTTATACAGCAAAGAAAGGGCAGGCAGCCCCTCTGTGGACCACGCCTGTTGGGCTCCCTCCTCCAGAAACCTCCCTGAGCAGATGCCGTCAGCACAAGGATGAAAGTGAAGCTCTGCTCCTCTACACACCACTGTCTCTATACAGAGCCAGGCACAGGACAGAGAATGCCAGCGCCCCCAGAGAGCCCCTTTATCCTCCTGGCTGGGGTGTCATTGGCCCTGTCCTTGCTCCTACGATAGAATCCTCTCCCCCAGACTCCGCCTCACAGCTCAGCAGAGTGTAGCCTCACCTGCACTGGCCACCTCTGTACAATGACCCCCAAGTCTGTCCACTGGGATCACCCCACTTCCCCTGATGGACTCCCCAATGGTCTCCTGTGTCGACTAGAAACAGATGCTGACATTTATGGTCCTTCACCTTACAGCAGCGACTGTGCTACCCACTCTGCCAGACACCATCCCACTGGGTCCTCCAGAGCCCTGTGAGGCGGGTACCAGGCTTAGGTGCACTTTGCAGACAGACTTGCAGAGATCACTACAGCAACGTGCCCAGGGTAATGCTGTAAAGATGTGAGACTGTCAGACACTCTGCTCTGCGCCTTGCCAGCCATTTCTTCCCAAACCCAGAGTCCATCCCAGGACTTTGCTGCCAGCAAGGCCATTGAAGCTCACTGCCATCCGCCCCAGGGGGGCCTGTGATTTTCTCAACACAGTCCTTCAAGGTCATGCCACTCCCCTGCTCAGAAACCTCCAGGTCGTGCTTACTGCTCTTAAAAAAGCAAAGTCCAAATCCTGGCCTTGCAATACAAAGCCCCCCACTACTTAGTTTTCATCTGCACCTCCACTGCCAACCTCAACCCCCAGATCCATCCCTGGCCACGTTTGGACTTGCTGCTTCTCAAGCCTAGCGGGCACTGTCAGCTTCTGCCTCCGCATAGTTCCTCTGCCCGCTCCCTGGAGAAGCCCGACTCTCACCTGTGCTTCCAGGAGCCCCTCTTCTCTCTCCTGCCTCCCCTAGCTCTGTGAGGTCCTGGAGGGCTCAGAGTGCTGGCCTCCTTGGGCTGCAGAGCCCAAGTCCTGGAGCCTCAGATCCAACTTGCCGGAGTGCAATCACCATGCTCCTGAACTGTTCCTTTCTTAGTAGAAAATTAACATTGGGGTACAGGGCAAGATTTTCTGATTTACTTAACAATTAACCCGTGAAGGTTCATTATGCTATTTTCCCCATTTATGTACATGCTTGAAAATGTGTGCAATAAAACGTTAGAAAAAATTAGGAAAGTAATATTAGGAAACATGTATTACCTGCCTTCCCAGGCACGTGCCAGGAAGGAACGTGTGTACGAGTGTGGATATCTCCCCTAGACTAGGAAAACCCCTAAGAAGCCACAACTAAATGCACACGCAGCCCGGGCCCCTCAAAGAACAGGTGGACATGGCTGGGTTCCCACTCCGTTGACAGGTGACCTCTGTACCTTAGACTCAGATATCCACCTGTTCTCCAAGAGCTCCCTTCAGTGCCTAATGGGCATCTCGAACTTTCTGGGCCAAAAGCCAACTCTGGGGGTGCCCCAAACCTCCACCTCTCACCTTCCCATCTCAGCCAGGGCAGCTCCATTCAACCAGCCCCGAAGCCTGATATCTTCCCCCATCTTTTCCCAATCTCTCTCACACATGCGTGCGTGTACATGCACACCCTCCTGCACATGCACGCACATGCACACACCCCCTGCACATGCACACGCATGCACACACCCCTGCACATGCGCACGCATGCACACACCCCCTGCACATGCACACACATGCACACACCCCCTGCACATGCACACGCATGCACATACCCCCTGCACATGCACACGCAGGCAGCTCCACTTCCACTTCGGAACATAACCCCGTCCGACCTCTTCTCAGCACCCCCACACCACCACCATCTCTCGGCTGAATTACAGTAATCGGTGCCATTCCAGCAGGTCTGCCTGCATCCACCCCTCAATTAGCAGCCAGAACATTTTGAAAAGTCAGTCAGACACCCTCGGGACTCTGTTCAAAACCCTCCAAAGGCTGCTGAGCTCTTAGGGGGCTTCCACTGTGCCACACTATCTGCACCTGCGTCTCTGATCCCATCTCCTGCTGTCCTCCCTCCCTCCGCCTGACTGCTCTGGGCTCCATGTGGTTCCCCAGACACCAGGCCCCTGCCAGCACAAGGGGCCTTTGCACACGCTGTCCCCTGACCTGGAAGGCCTATCCAACACACTCAGTCCCTCACTGCACTCAGGTCTCTGCCCCAACGTCACTGCAGTGGGAACATCCCTCACCCCACCCTCTCCCCCTACCTTATCACCACTGGACACACCGCGCACTTACTTGTCTCTCACCTGACCGCTCCATGGGAACGCAAGCCTTCTAAGGGCATGGGGCTTAGTTTCTGTTCCCACTGTTGAGGTGGACCTGCGCACGGTCGGCTCTCAAATACGAATGAATGAATTCTATTTCAATAAAGATGATGGTTTCAAAGGAATTTTGGTAGTAGTATCTCTGGGATAATCTCTAAGAAGCCAAATGACTGAAATGGTTTGATACAGGCTGAATTCAGGAATTCTGCTCTGTTCCTGAAATCTAAGTTGTACATTCCCACAACACTGGTGGGCTTCCTGGGTGGGCGCCTTGGACACACGTGCACAGCCTGGCCCTGCAGGCTTGGCCCCCTCCTCTCAGCAGGCCCTAGTGGCCACGTCTCCAGGGCAGCCTGCAGCAACCCTGCCCTATCCCCTCCAGACCACACCTGGGTGCAGCGGGGACGCCGCTCTCTACTCCCCCGGTGGGAGTCAGTCTAGAAGACAGGGGTGCTGAAGCTTACCTGTCTCTCACTCGTGGCTGAAGAGCTTTTCCCTTTCTTGTGTGAAGGCTGATTCATTTAGAGAGAGAAGTTGCTGCTTCTGGCTCCTCCCCAGGACCCGGGAGGTCAGCCTCTGAGCGCACAGCACCGCTGCACCCAGAGAGAATCCCTGGCAGATCCCCGTGCAAGCTCGGGGAACCTGCACACACTCCCTCGGCCTCAGCTGCCGCCTCACCACTCTCAGATTCCAGAATCTCAGAGCGTTCTGGTAGTGGCCTTGCTGCCAATGATCCGCCTTGAGAAACAATTAAACAACAAACCAGCCCAGAAAAAACGACCTAAGGTGAGCACGCCTGATGCTTCTCTGGCGGCGGGTGGCCGTGGCCCGTGACCTTGTGAAAGGAAAGTCAGGGCCTGGGGGAAGAACGGGCTTAAATACTGGTCTTGGTTCCTCCCTTGCAATCCATGCGTGCTTTAGGATGACTCATTCTCCACATTTCATTATAATTGCTGGAGTATCATGTTGATTTCATCAAATTTCTCCAGGTTCAGGGGAAAAAGGTGTGAGTTTCGATCTGTTCCTGTGATTCTAGCCACCAGCCTCTGTTGCCAGAAACTTGTCAGCTCTGCCTCCCTCACTGCCGAGCCCCAGCGTGTTCCAGAGGACCCCAAGTCCCAAAGATATACCCGCCTCAGCTGTTTCTCCTGTAAGCAACTCCCTGAAACCCAACTCCCTGAAACCCAACTCCCTGGGCTTTGGACACATTTGTACTGGGAATGCCTTTGGGGACAAGGGGCAGCAGACACACCTGGTTTTCAAGGAGTCACTCTGATGACCACGTGGTTAACACCCCAGATCCCTCTCTCACTCCGAAAGCAAAGCTGGCCTCCAGGTCTTGACCTGGTCTCTCTGGGCAACAACCCAAGTGGAGAGCTGACACGTGACTGGTGTCCTGCGGGGCACTTCTAGGAGTGGCTTGGCAGGGAACCCACACAGGCCCCTATTCCCAGACAGGACCAACCTGCACAATGAAATTCAAACCTTCCCCGCCACACTGGCAGGACACTTCCTCCCTGGCACAGAAATCCGATGGCCAGGACCTTCCTTTATCCACCTTGGCACATGAGAGGAACGTGCTATCCCATTGCCTCCACGGCAGGCTGCCTCCTTTGCGAGGAGGAGAGAGTGTGGCCATTGCAGGGCACTGTGGGCACGTCGGGGATTGGAGACTCTTACCAGTGCCCATGTGGGGTGCACTTCCCTAAGCAACTGAGTTCAGCTCAGGAGGCGGCAGCAACGTGGAGGCAGCCATGCCTTCTGGGTGAAGGAATGAGGTACGAGGCGGAACCGTGCAACCCAGTGCCGAGTCTGAGAAAGGTGGGCCTCTCGGGGGTGTCCCATCTACCTGGGACCACTGCACAGCCGTCACCTTAGTGAATATCTACCGAGCACCAAGCTCTAGGAACAAGGATCTGGCTCAGCTGGTGACCTGCACACGTTTAAGGCTTACCTGTCTCCGACTGAGACAACCCAGCAGAGACTCGCGGAAGGCAAGCGCCTGGCAGCAGTAGGCACTCCTTGTTCCCTGTCTGTGTACTGAGGGAGTGAGCCGGCTTGGAAGGGGTCGGAGCAGTGACCTGGGATGTTTTCACTGGCCAGTGACAGTGAGAAAACCTGCATCTGGGGACTCTCCCAGGCAGGTCAGGGAGAGGATGGGAGGGAGGGCGGCTCCCTGTCCCCCAGACCTTCTTCCCACCTGGCTTCCTCCCTCCCCTGGATGCGACCCGGCTGTGGGGTTGCTCCTCCCAGTGGCTGCGCTGATCCTACCACCTCCCCAAGTTTAAAGCCTCTTTCCGAGGCTCCCACAGCCTGCAGGAGACAACCCAAACTGCGTGGCTCGTGTTTCCAGCCGCCACACCTCCCTCCGTACGCCCTGCGCGCTCACCAAACACACCTGTTGTTTCTTTCAAACATCTCCTGACCTTGTGCCTGTCCTTCTCCCAGCCTCCCCTTCTTGAAGATCCAGCAGGGCTCCCAGTTTCCGCTCCATTAAGCCTTCGTGTTTGAGAATGATCCCCTGAAACAGCACCTTTGCAGGTGGAGTCCATTTCTTTCCTGAGCTCTCTTGGGACACGCCACCGTCTTCTCTGGTCATTTACTGCCTTTACCCAGACCATCACAGCTGTTACTCTGCCGTTGTTTTTTTCTTAGTTCCCCGACTGTACTTGTTTCCTTGAAAGCTGGGTGCGGGGCTGCTCTGTCTTCATAATTTCCCAGCACCGAGCTCAGTGCCCAGCCCACGCTGTGGCTGGTGCCATCTGTTGAATGGATGAATGTTTCCTCCAAACATTTACTCAGCATCACATGCACTAGGAACAACCAAACCCACAAGGGAATGCAGGACCCGGTCTCTTCCCTCCACTGCTTGTAATTTAAGACTAAACACATGAAACCGACACCGCAGGAGAGAGAGGGTGGGGGTCCCACCCTGTCTTCTGGGCGCGCATGAGACTGAAGCCCACAGACATCTCCGCTCGCTGTCTAACGTGTGCCAAGGTCGGTGCTCTCCACCCACAGCGCCCCTCTGTGCACCACCTGCTGCTGAAACCGCAGCGAGCTCAGAGACTACCCAGCGTGCAGCCGGTGGAGTGCTCACCAAGCACAGGGCTTGGCAGGAGGCTCATCACGATGGTTTGCGGTCTGAATCACATGGGAAAGCCCACCCATCCGTGCAGCACGGCTGACAGCAGACAGCCTGTGAAGTGGGACCTTGTGATCAGCCCAGACTAGAAACACTTCCAAGCTCTGGGCCCCAGCCAGGGACCAGGAAGAACCAGCGCCATTATCTCTGAAGATGAGAGGTCCAGCCATGTGATGGGCTGGCCAGGGGGCTGGAGTCTACTCCCAGCTGCCACCTGACACATCAATCAAGACCGCAAAGCATCAGCGGTAGAAGGATTTGTGCTTTCCAAACAAACACTAGTCACTGATTTATCACCTTCCTTTTAAAAGAAATCAAATATTTAATAATTCCCTTTAAATCAACTCATTTTTTATAACTTGTTTACTTTAAAGGAAGTTTTCTATCACTATCTTAGATAGACTATCTTGACAAATCTTTTGTAGTAACATTAACTTAAAAGAATTTTTTTAAGTGCTTCGTAGATATCACCCTGGGAGACGCAGAGCTGGCTGGCCCCACTCATTCCACTGATGAGGAAACAACTTTGTTTCTTATTAAAAGGGATTTTTCCCTGAGGTTCAGATTAAAATGCTGGACTCGGACCAGCCTGAGAAGGGAAGCAGCTTCTAGGGTTAATGCTGTCCCCAATTCTCCCGGCAGTTCTCGGCAGTGACACACATGCCACGTTTGAGGCTCATGCTTGAGACAGGAATTTAATGCCGTGACAACACGACAGGAGCCCCTGAAACCAAAGCAGACATGCAGGTGTGCGACAGCCCTTCCCAAACCCTGGAGGCAGAGAGCAGGCCAAGCCCACTCCAAGGCACAGCTGAGAAAGAGCTGGCAGATGCCCAGGAGGCCGGACGTACTAAATTAACCCCATGCAAACTGTCAGTGGCCTCAGGGATTGCTCAGGAGAGAGGACTCTGCAAGGACAGATTCCCTTAGTTACCGTTTTAGTTCAGCCAGACCTTCGGCCACAATGGAAGGGAACGATCGCAATTTTACCCACCAGTTTACCCAGGGTCTGGCATCCAGCCCAGTAAACAATCAATAAATTCGTGGGATGAATGACTGAATTTCTGAAGAGCTGTGTCCAGGAAGTGTCCAAGAATCACTGATCAAGATACCCAGAGCAATAAACCAATCACAAATCCATACTTCACCAACATTTATTAAGGGGACAGAATTCTTGTCCCTCCTTCCATCCCACTGTCCCTCAAATATATCTGTCCTTAGGAACTCAAAGATGCAGACGAAGTGTTTACAACGATAGAGAAATGGAAGCAACATAATTACGCAACACACAAGCTTGAGGGCACCGTATTTCCACGAAGGGTGACGGAGCCATAAAAATCTATTTTCTTAGACTATTCAATAGAATGTGGAGTCCATACAATGTGATATTAAAAAATTAAATCCATAAATTTTATAATAAAATCTTCTTCCACTTTGTTTCAAAAAAACGTACATTTGAGCCGGGCAAGGTGGCACATGCCTGTAGTCCCAGCTACTCAGAGGGCAGAGGTGGGAAGATCACTTGAGCACAGGAGTTTGAGACCAGCCTGGGCAACACATGGAGATTTCACTTCTAAAAATAAATATGTGTGTATATATATATATAAACATAAATGAATAAAAAAAAGGAAAACTTGATAGAAAAAGAAATTTCAC
The DNA here is from genome assembly GCA_963575035.1 of Avahi laniger. Classification (NCBI taxonomy): domain Eukaryota; kingdom Metazoa; phylum Chordata; class Mammalia; order Primates; family Indriidae; genus Avahi; species Avahi laniger. The sequence continues at coordinate 49,136 of CAUYSK010009933.1, forward strand.
ACTAAATGTTTGCATTATCTCTAGGTGGCAAGCATACAAAAATGTTTTTTCTTTAAAATTTTTTTAGTTTTCCTAAGTTTTCTATTTCTTTATAATAAAAAGAAATACATTTTATAAAACAAGCTCCCATTCTTAGTCCCAAACATCAAGTCTTGATTCCAGCAGGTTCTCTGCAACTTTGCCAGGCCCTCTTCTGAGCGTAAGAAAAAGAACGCCATCTGATTCTGGATGCTTTCAGACACCTGACTGAGCACCTGCGTGACGGTGCACCAACCCCAGCGGACCTAAATCCAGGCTTCCCGGCCCCAGCTCTGTGATTTGGGGCAAGCCATTGTACCATTACATGAAAGCGAAAGGTACAACTGTTTCTCCTGGCCTTGTTATCCACTAAGTAGGAGACAGGGGCTACCAAGTAAAGAGGTGAGGCAGGAAGGCCAGGCCCAGCCAGACCCACTGGGCCTTCCCTGTGGCTTTGCAAAGCGAGTACCTCCCAGACCCTGCTCCTCCCCCCAGGCTTCCACATTTTTGCTACTATAAATGGCACCGTAGTGGCCATCTTTATACATAACCTCCCTCTGCATCTTGGATTATTTTCTTAGGACAACTTTCTAGTAGAGCATGAAGTATGCCAATTGCTTTCCTGGAAGGTCGTGGCAATTTACACTCTCGACAGCAGCAGGTGTCCCCTTCCCGCACTTGGCCAGCAGCTCAACAGATGCTTTGCTAATCTGACAAGTGGGGGACAGAATATCAAAGCTTAAATCCACTTTTCTTTGACCATCAGTCAGAAAATTTTCAAATCTTTACTTATTTCCTACCTTGTGGACTATAATTTTGCATCCTTTGCTCAATTAAATTCTAAAATCTCATCAAATCAGCTGCAAATATCTTCCCCACTCTGTCTCCACCATAATCCATTTGCTAACTCGATAAAGTCTCAATTATGTAACCTTATCAATCTTTCCTTTGTGATTTCCTCTGGAAGCACAGAAAGGCCTCCCTTAATGAAAAATTTGATAAATATTCACATCTATTCTCCTTTACTTAAAAAATGGTTTGTGTACTGACATTAATGTACAAAGAATTTATTTTGCTTCTCAGTGAGGAACTTTACAAAATAAATTAGCAAACAGATGAGCAATTACTCCTGCATGAGTTCCTGAACAATTTGTCCTCTGACTGATGTGATGTCATCTCAATGCATTTTAAATGAGTATAGACACCAGGGTCTGGAATTGGGGTTGTTCTGTGTCATTAGTCTCTCTATTTTTATAACATTAACTTTTATTTAACGACAGTAGTTTTGCCATGTTTGGCTACATGGAAGGACGAGTTTCCATGTACCAATCTATTTCAAAGTCCCACCGGTTATTTTTACCTATTTTTTCTTCCAAATGAACTTCAGAATAATGTAATAAAATGTCTCCCCACCACCTGATTCCCTCAAAAAGGTAATCCCACCAGGATTTTTTTGGTATCGTATTGGTAAGAACAATTTCTATACCCTTTCATCTTTTCTTGCAGAAACATGGCAGGTCTCCACTGATTCAGAAATGAGTCCCAGAGCAGTGTGGGCGGAGGCTGTCAAACGTCTCCTGCAAAGGGACACAGTAAATTAGGCTTTAGGGGTCATACATTCTCTGTTACGAAGACTCAGCAATGCCCTGTGGTCCTACAGGAGCCATGGATCAAACACACTAAGTAAATGGGTGTGACCGTGTTCCAATGAGACCTTCTTTATAAAAGAAGCAGGTGGTGGGCCACAGGCTGCCCCTCTCTGGTGTCAAGGTTACTAGCATGGAGGCTCTGTCTGGAGTCTGGCTGGCAGACTCAGAGCTTGGCACCACCAGTCACCAGCTGGGTGGCTTAGGGCAAAAATCACTTGACCTTGAAAAGGTGTCCTCAACTGCAAAATGGAAACAATGAGGGCCATTGTGAGGATGGAATGAGATAATACAGTCAGGAAAAGCACTCACTGCAGGGAGCACGCACAATCAGCAACTAGTCAACGTTAACTGAAGGCAGTAACAATAACTGCTGCCCAACACCAGCGCTTCCACTAGCAACAACTGCAGCAGCAGCCCCGGCAGTGCTGGGAAGAGATGAAGGAAGAGAACTCTAAAAGTGCTTTCTTTCCAGAAAACATTTCCAGAAGATTAAAAAATTTCAAATTTGAGTTTTGATGTCGTCATTGTGAATGCCATCTCTTTTTCCCATTATATTTTCAGGGGATTTTTGCTAGAAAAGAGAAGTCATTTACTTGTGTATCTATGCATTTTAAATTCAGTAAGTAAAATCTTGTTTTAAAGACACCCATTCCTATAAACCTGCATCCTTTGCTCCGTCACAGTCGGCCCAGCTCAGGGAGTGTCTGTGTCACCTCCTTTCTGGTTCCTTCTCACTGTCTCAAACAAGAGGGGCTCCCTCAGAAAACTTCCCCTTTACTTTCTTTCCCATAATAATCAATTAAAAATATCATACACCACACCATTTCCAAAAAGAACATTTAATTTGTTTTTCTCTCTCTTTTTAAAAAATACTATTCTAAAAAAAAAAAAAATTAATCTCAAGACCTTTCATCTGGAAAGTGGGAGCTGAGCGACATGGTCCTCGAGATGCGTCCATCTCCGTACGCCAGGGAACAGGGCTCTTCCTGGTATGAGATGGCAGCAGCAGCATCAGAGCGTGGTGACATCCTTGCTGCCATCAGCCCATCATTCTCACACAAGACACTTTCCCTCTGCCCCCAAATCCAGGCCATCAAGTCTAGTTGGTGCCGTCTCCAGTTATCTCAGTCCGACCTAGAGACCCTACCACCTGGTCCCAGCTAAGCACCTGTCTCTCACCTGGCCTTCCCGGCTCCACTCCCTCCACCTCCAAACCCCCAACCCTTCTCTTGGAGCCTTGGTGGCCCTGCATGACCTTTTCTCCTCCTTGGTGTACAGCTTTTCTCCTTCCTGCCCCAGGACCCTGGCACTGGCTGTTCCCTCTGGGGGGCAAGCCCTGAACCTCCCAGAACTTCACTTGGCTCACTTTTGCCACTTAGCTCTCAGGCTGATGTCACTTATTCAGAAAGGACCACCTGACCACTTGCCAACGGAGACACACTCACTCTGTTCTGTTTTATTCTTTATGGTACTTGACTCCATCACCTTTGTCTTTAGGTCTTGTCTCTCTCCTGGTTCCCCTGGAAGGTAAGTCCCATAACCATGCTCTACCTGTTCCCAGATGTGTGCCAGGTGTGACTTATACTAAAGAAAACAGGTTAAAAAGAATAATCAAAACCCAAAAAGAGTACCCCACACCTTGGGGGTCTCTAGAACACCTGGTTCTGACCTCCCTTGTCCCAGAAGTACTTCACTGATGGAAACTATCAAAAGCCATCTAAATTAGCCAAATTCACGTCTTTTTTTTGCTTAAGATTTTCAGGAATGTTTGCTTGCAAAAACCATGGAGGGGTGGAGGAATGATTTTCCTATTCAACAAAGGAGGCAAGCTTGCCCCAGAATCGCATTAGATGCTACGGTGCTACGGTTAACTTCAGTGTTTAAGAGGAAGATGGCAGCTTTTGCCTCCATCTGCCCAGAGGCTGACCTGGGAGGAACGGCCTGTCCTGTCCCCATTACCCTCGAAGGGGTGCAGGGATTGCTGTTTGACGCGTTGCTCTTATCCCCTCACCCTACTCACAAGCACCCGAACTCTTGTGGAAAGAACTCACGACATGACCTGATTTAAATGACAGGAAAGAATCACCTCCCCTGCCGCCCCTCCCCCCACTCCCACCGAGGGTCTGGCAGTAACACAAACTACGCAGACGCGTGAACACAGTGACCCTGTGAGCTCCCCTCTGCCCCCATCCTCCCTGAGCCACCGAGATCTCACCTCGGACCCCAGAATTAGACGCTGCAGCTCATTCCTGCACAGGAGACTTCTATATAGACGGTGTTTGACAGGACCCAGTGCTTTCTGCTAGAAAGGACCACACAGAGTGTCTCTGTTGCATTTTGGAAAGAACCAAAAATTAAATATTGGCAATTTCATGTGGGCCAACCTAAAACCCGCATTCTAAAATAATTAATTACAGACCTATTCTTAAATGCGGTGCTGCCTATAATTTCCTGAGGGATTTTAATGCAGGGAACAGACAGGCAAGACTCCGCCCATTAGAAAAGGCAGGGGGGACCTGGCACGTGGCACCCCCAAACTGCCATGCGAGGAGTGAATTACCACAGGCATTTTGGTGAGGCAGGTGGCCACAGGCAGCTTACAGAAATACCAACGCCCACCTGTATCGCAAAGCAATTTACGTCCAGCCATTCACTCTGAGACGATGTATGGGGAGGGTGGTACACAAATTCCAGTGATAACTCAGTGCACCAGGGTGAAAGCAGGTTAATAAATTCCCATCTATGGATGAACAAACACCAAACAGCCATTAATAGGCCTTAAAAGAAGATTTTAAAACATGAGACACGTTAATGTAGTAAGTCTTACAGTATTTTACCAAACAATATAAAGTGTGGTTTCAATTTTCTTCTTGTACATGAGAAGGACATATAATGCCCCCCAAAAGGGAAACACAAACTTGCTGCAGGAAGCGAGATCTGGGTGATTTAGGCTGTTACTTGTAATTTTTTTCTGTGTTCCCTAGATCTTCCAAAGTTAATGTGTTTTACTCCTGGGGGAAATGTCAGGTGGCATCCCCCTCCCCGTAGGCAGAAACCTCATCTCGTGCCCGGGATGAAGGAATGGACGAACAGAAGGACAGGTGGAAGGACGAACGGAAGGACGGGCGGATGGCGGTGCGGAGGGTGGGCAGCCCCCAGGCCCTGCTTGGTTTCCAGCCCCACTGGACAGCTGGAAGGTGTCTCCCTCCAAGCACAACAGAACATTTCACTGCAGCTGAGCACAGAGCCCAAGCAACCTATAGGCAATTTGCCTGACCTTCCAAATGTCTTCTCACACACAGAAGAAGCAAAAACGAGGGCACATCTCACTTTCATTCCTTGGATGCACTGGAGTTTTCAGCCCAAGCCTCTGTCTGTGTGGGTATGTCCATCACGGCAAACTCCCCGGGCTGAACACAGAGGCTACTAACGCTGTCCCCTGCCCTGATCCCCCAGTTATGATGACTAAAAACCTCTCCGGACCCTATCAAATGTCCCCCGTGGAAGGGGTACCCCCCAAACTACTGCTCTAATCTGAGCTTCTTAATCTCAGCCAAACGTGTGCCCCTCAAATCCCTGCAATGTGCCCTCCATGTGACTGACGCTAATGAGCACAGGGATCCCTCTGGGCCCACCTGTCTGCACCTTTCCTGCCCCTGCCCAGCTCAGAGTCAGGCTGTAGTCTCTCTTGGGCATCACTGTGTGTGAGGGCACCTGAGGGAGAGCTGCCCTGGACGAGGCATTACTCCCGAGATCGGATGGACTCCCCAACGGCTTGCACCTTTGTCTGCTCTCAGCCTGTCCCATCCTCCTGGCCCCCACCACTTGGGTCCCCAAGAAGCTGTCCTCTGGCTCTTCTTGCCCCACCTTCTTCAACCCACCATGGAGCACTTGGGCTCCCCCAGAGGACAGTGTCTACCACGGTCGCTGACACACTCTCATGGGTGACGCTGAACTCAAACCATCCTTGCCTTCCCCCCAGTGCCCTGCAGAGGAACCAGACTGCCAAGGGCAGCTGCAGAGCATTGCCGCAGGCTCTCTGGAGCTAGGGCAGCGCTGCAGCTACTGGCTCTGTGACCTGGGGAAGGTACCTGACCTCTGTGCCTCACTGTCCTGATCTGCCAGGGGGGTGGACAGCAGCATCTGGGCTACCGAGTGAGATGACACAGCACAGCGCGAGGACTGGGGCCTGCTGCTGCTCCACAGGGGTCAGAGTTAAGCTGTTCATTGTGACCCAGCTCGCACATGGGCCCCACACTTTCCTTCAACAAGTGCTCTAAGTCTGCGTGAGACACACTCTTATTTTCACGAGGCCTTTCTGCTTCCCAAGTGCACCACTGTGGTCTGGAATGCAAAGACTTAAACCAGGTTGGGTTGAGTTTATAGGAGCTTCATTAAACAGAGCAGCAGATTTCTTTATAAACCACTGGTCACTTCATAAATTTTACCTCCACTGGCGGTTGTGACAACCACAGGCTGCCTGTAGTGAAGGTTTAGTGATGTTCGCTGCACCTTACTGGTCCCCAATACCTGCACACAGAACCTTATTTGGAAACAGGGTCTTTGCAGATGGTAAGTAAAGTGCTTGGGGTGGGCCCTCCTCCAAGACGGCTGGCATCTTCACTTACAAAAGGTAGAAATGTGGACGCAGAGAGACTTGTACAGAAGGTGGGTGACGTAAGGACTAGTGAGGTGGCCAACTGCAAACCACGGATGGGAGGCCGGAGGAACCCGCAGCGAAGGGAGAAGGGCGAGGCAGGCTCAGAAGGAGCCACCTCTGCTGACACTTGGTTTTGGATTTCTGGCCTCCAGAACTGTGAGACAATGGATTTCCACAGGTCAGGACACCCAGCTGTGGTACTTTGCTGTGGCAGCCCCAGGAAACTCACAGGCCTCACTAGAGGCTAAAACAGAAACATGTCCGAACATAGATCCACCTTTTCAGAACCTCACGCACCCTCAGTGCGCGTGGCCCCTGCCCCGGCAAGCCGCTCCCTGCTGCGCTGGGTCACAGCGAATACAACAGGGACTCCACGCAGCGCCCAAAAGGCAAGCGCCTGAATCACAGGGAACGCTCCATCCCAAACTCGGCTGCCTGCACACCTGTCCACGCTTCCCTGCGATCCCAAATCTCCAGCCACTGCGCCATCCCGCTCACATTCCTGAAGGATGAGTCTGACCTCGCAGGCAACGGGTAATTATGCCCTACAGCCAAAGTGCGATTCATAAGACCTCGCTAGGTCACCTCAAGAGCCATGCAAAGGCATTTCTTCATGGAAACCAAATGACTGGGGATCTCAAACAAACCGTAACTAAGATACTGGAGCTATCTGAACACTGGTGGGACTAACTCGCGTGGGACACGAACGGGACAAAGCAGAACGGTGCCCGCTTAGCGACTGTGGGCAAAGGCAGGGGAGGCTCTCGGCCCCTCAGAGCGGCTACTTCGGGAGCTCTCGAGGCAGTGCTGACCCTTCCAGAAAATCGAGTTCCTCTGGGGGGCCCAACCAGTCTGCAGCAGCGTATGTACCAACTAACAAAATAATTACTAATGCAAATAAACGCCCATACATAGTTGCAGCGCTAAGATCAAAAATTTCCCTGAACAGAAACGTCCAGCAGCTGGTAGAAGCTACAGGGAAAACAGCTGCGGGCAGGAGACCAGGCTGCGGGGAGGCCGGGAGACACACAGGCTGCCCAGAGACTCAGGGAAGAAAAAGCCCCACATCCTAGGTTCCTGCTAGGTCGTGGGGATAATGGGCTGTCCCTTCTGTGAGGGAAGGAGAAAGGGCCACAGCAAATCATGCAGGCCAGGGAGAGCCATTCGGGCAGCAGAGGCCTGAGATCTCATCTCCCACTCTGGCCGGACATGCCCTGTTAATCCACATTTAGGGTTTCAATGTGTCTTCGAAAAACAGTAATTCTGGGAGAACACCAGGGAATAGAAAAGCTGTTTTGGAAGCATCTATTTTTCCTGGGAGCCTCCTCCCCACCGGGCTGGCCGTCTCCACTGCCCGGGAGGTAAGCTGCATCATCACCTGCATTTAGCGAATGTGCACACTCAGCATCCTGCCCAGCCCGGAGGCTGAGACCCAGAGAGAGAGGCACAGCCCTGCTCTCCGGGCCCTGCGTGCCCTTCTGGCGTGACCCTTGGCTTTCTCACCTAATTCTTGGTAAAATATTAAAAAATTGTTGACGTCTCCTTCCTCCTGCTCCTTGGACTGCAGCAGGGACTAAGATGGGGAGGTGGCACGACACAAAGAAGGAAATACAGGGTTTGGAGCTGGATGTGAGCGTGGACGCACACGGAGGAAGCAAGGCAGGTGAGACCGAGGGCTGCAGGCTGTGTTATGCCAGGCAGGTGAAAGAGGGAAACTGTGAGTGTGGGGTGGGGTCAGGCCAGGCCTGCAGGCACCTGGGTCCCTGGAAGTATTAATAGAAGGAGGGCCCTCCCTTGCAACGCAGAGAGTCACTGTTCCTGCTCCGACACAGGCACACTTTATTTAGGTGGGACACTTGTGTATGGGAACACGACAGCAGTGAAGATAAAAACTTGGCAGATAACTCGGGCGTCCTCCTCAGCCATTTATGGAGCTTTACAGAGCACATTCGTGAGTCTCACCCTGCTCAGCCTCTGTAGACGGAGCCTGTCACACAACCTGCCCGTGGGGTCCAGACACTGTGTCACTGCTGTGGCTGCCAATCACTGAGTTGTGCTGTGTGTGCAGAGGTCCAGCCCTTCCTGTCCCAGTCAGTGTTCCTGCCTTTGCTCTCAGCCCTCTGTCCCCCAGGGTACCCTGAGCCGCCACCAGTGTCCCTGGGAACCCAGGCTGCGGCAGACGGGGAGCTGCCAGAGTTCACGGAACGTCCAGCGTCTTCAAACCAATAAACTGCTCACTGCGTCTGTCGACAGTCTGTGGACACCAGCCCTGGCAGCCCCACTGCCCCGATGAGAGGACCTGAGCACTTTACTTTAGCTGCTTACTGAGTTGTGTGTCTCTCCAGCCAAACTGGGAGCTCTGGGTCAGCGGAGCTGTGCTTGTCCTCCATGTCCCCAGCACCCACCACGGGGCCAGAACATGGCAGCAGCCACAGGAGGCCTGGGTGGGTTGCTCCAATCCTGCTGTGTATGAATGAGGAGCTTCTCTAGAGCCAGACTTCTCCTGTTCACAGCCTTCTTCACGTCTGTCTGGTGCAGGCTCATGTCCTGGACGCCCAGGGATATCAGAAGTGGGGTCTTCCTCTTACTTCATTTCAGTCCAGAGGAAGCACATTCATTAGAGACACAGGTGCTGAGCCTTCGCCAGGAGCAGGAAGGAGAGGAAGAGATTGCTGCTCTTAGCAGGTTTGCAGAAAGTGCAAACACACACGTGCGTGACTGCAGAGACCACAATGCAGGGAATACAGACAACCGGAGCCACGGCTGGAGTGGATTCTTGTCCCCCAGAAAGGTATGTTCAAGCCCAAACTCCTGCTCCCTGTTAACTTGACATATTTGGGAATAGGGTCTTTGCAGATGCGATCAAATTATACTGGACTAGGATGGGCCCTAATCCAATCACTGGCGTCCTTATAAGAAAAGAGCAATGTAAACACAGCACAGAGGCACAGAGAGATGGTTGCACGAGACGGAGGCGGAAACTGGCAAGAGGCAGCCTCGAACCGATGGTGACAGGGGTGACCACAGAAGCCGGACCAGGCACGGAGGGTTCTTCCTGGAGCCCCAGAAGGGAACGCGGCCTGGCCCACATCTCGATGTCAGGCTCTAGCCTCCGAGCTGCGGGAGAATAAACTTGTTGGCGGTCACGTAGTCCGAGGTAGTTTGCTGTCCCAAACCTAGGGAACCAGTACACCCGACGTTTGCGGGATACAGGGTGTGCTGGGCACCCTCTAAGTGCTTTCGTGTGTGAATTTACGCGTCACAGTGCCCTATGAGACAAACACAGTTACCACATCTACTTTACGGATGAGGAGACTGAGGTACAGAGGAGCCAAGTCACTTGTTCAAGGCTTTCTGGCCACCACATGGCAGGGCCAGGTTGTCCTGGAGGCTGCTGTCTGGACTTCGCACTGCCCGGCCTCCCCTCCAAGCAGGCAGAGCCCAGCACAAGGAGGTCAGCGCCCCAGGACTCAGACGGCTGGGTGGAGCTGGGGCAGGGCAGGCCCAGGCAGCAGCAAAGGGGAGGTTTACAGGTCCACCATCGTCTCTGGGAGTGAGGAGGCTGTTTGCCTCAAGGTTTAGAGAGACAAGGGGAGGGGGGACCGTGTGCATCACAGAAGGGGTTCTAATCTGCACATCAGGCTATAGGTGGGGGTGTGGGGGGAGATGATGCAACCTAAGCAGCTTGGGGGGATCTCAGGGAGGGGTGAAGGGTAAGTAGGCAGGAGGTGACCCCGAAGGCAAGGAGACCCTCCAGGAGGCTCCAGCACTCACCTGGGGCAGGGGACTGACATCTCCACCAGGGCAGGGGGATCCGGAGAGGCACAGCTAACCCCTCTCCCAGGTGCGAGAGGCAGGGCTCAGGAGGCATAACAGAGGCCAGGGAGAGGAGGTCCCCAAACAGGGATGCTGTTAAGTGGGACCTCCAAATAGGCTAAATGTGGCAGCATGGAGATAAAGGAAGGCGGAGGTTCTCCTGGACCTGCCAGCGTGGGGGTGTCCACGGGTGGGAGTATACATATACTGTGGCAGCGATGGGTAAACCCTGGCTAGGTCTGGGGTCAACAACTTGGGAGATACCCGTACAGAGAGGGGATGAGATCAAAGACATGGGGCAGAGGCAAGGTCACGGGCAGGACCCCAGAAGACAGGGACCACCAATGGGTGGGCCAACCAGCAAAGCGCAGAGACAGACGTGGAAAGAGGGGAAGAGAGAGACCGAGAAATAACAGTGGACCACAGCAAGGAGCGACACCCCAAAGTACTCTTGGACATAGAGCCCCAGGGCTCCATCCTCCACGGTCCCTCTCCTCCACTCTCTGGATTCTCTTACCTCTGGCGCGCTTAGTGGTACATCTATCCTTCCAACAATCGCACCATACTGGAGCGAGCCTCTGAGTTTTGTTCCTTGCAAGCAGAGGGGCCGAGTGTCTCTGCCGGGTGGAGGCCCAGGGCAGACAGGACACACACGTGCATCCTCACACAGGGATATCATCTGCAGAGTCGGGTTCATGGAAGAGAGAGCACACTGGGGCGTGTGCTTACCCTAAGTATCAGTCCCTAAATGCTAACGAGGCAGGTATATCGCACACGGAACCATTTCTATGTAAACAAACCCAATAGCGGGTCGGTTGTGAAGATCAAGCTCTCAGCTATAGGGAAACAGTCTTATGCAAATCAGCTGGTATCAAGACAATCCCAGTGACCACAAGCTGTCCCTTCACCTGCCCCTTGTGGGCAAACCTCAGCCCAGCTCCAGGAGACCAGAGCTGGACCCCAGTGCCATGCTGGAAAGGTTGAGCTAACAGGACAGTCAGACAAAACCAGGTGGCCATCGGCTCCCATTTTTTCTTTTTTAAACCAAAGCATAAATGAGCAAACCCTGTGTGAATCACTCCGTTTTCTAGTACAGTCTCTGCTGCGTGTCCATACCAGAGATAACATGGAACGCAACCTACCCGACAGGTTTCACTCCGGGAGAGTGAGTTCACCAGGTCTGCAGCCTTAGGATAATTCTTGGCTTGTTCTCCTTGGAGTTATTACAGTGATGAAAGGAGAGTAGCTTGTGACCCGGAGCCAGAGGACACAGCCAGAACCAAGGATAACTCAGAGAAGCCTCTCTCTTGTCTCCAACGAAAAACTACCAGAGGTGCATTATTCTATACAGGGGTTAAGAAAAAGAACCAGGAGAAGGAATACCACCTATGAGGAGAAACGTTACAAGAGGGGCCATCTCCAACATTTCTCTGCCCTCTGCTTTATTTTGTCACAGTCTCCGAGCAGCCTTCTGGTTGGTTCTTCCTGGCATCTTCTCCCTGGCCCTCCAGATTCGCTGCAGGAAGGCCGTGGTGCAGAGCATTGCGTAGATGACCACCTGGCCCGGAGCAGTGCTGGGGCCTCCTTCCCACAGAGGGGCTGCCCCAGCCCAGGGCTGTGCGAGCAGCTGGCCGGGGAGGCGAGGCGGACAAAGGGCCTCCTTCTTTCCAGCTTAGAAACCTCCCGCCTCCAGCCCAGCACCGTTCTCACCCAGGGACTTCCCTGTGCACCTCTGACAGCCTCTGGGACCTGCCAGCCACACAGCAGTGGCCGTCCCCTTTCTCCCAGGGGCACGGCTCACAGGTCCTTCTCGTCTTCCTTCAGAGCTGCCCCTCCTCTGCCCACCCTCGGTGTCTAGTGTCCCCAATGTCCACCCCTGTTCTGCTGGTCCCCTCACAGGGCATTCTCCTTGGGGGCCTGAGTCACAGCCATGGCCATCCCAGGTATGGACTAAAGGCCACTTAGTCTCTGCTGATGTCCAAATCCGTGTCTCTATCCTGTCCCCCCAGTACTATGCTCCTAACAGCTGCCCCCCACACCCAGCTCTGATGGCCACAGTCCCTCAAGCCCCACATGCCCGGCCTCACCCTCCCCATCCTAGCAAGTGGCGCCTGGAAACTGTCATCCTAAACTCCTCCCTTCCCCCTAAAAAGGCCATCAATGCTTTAGCTGAAATACCAAACTTTTTCAGGGAAAGAAAATCTGTCTTTGCCATGGCCAACCTGTGTCCTGTGTGTGTAGGATGTTCAGCAGTGTCTCCGGGCTGTACACACCAGACGCCTGTTGGACTCCCCTCCCTGAACTGTGACAACAACACGTCTCTAGACGTTGTGGGGAGGCGGTAGGGCAAGTCAGCCCGGATGGGAGCCACTGCTGTAAAGGGGCAGAAAGTGAACGCTGGGGGCTTTCTGGGCCATTTGATCTCAACTGCAACCTGAAGGAAGTGGGGGGAAGAGGGGCGTGGCCCTGGATTCCACCTGCCATCTGTCCAACTGGCTAGCTCTGCTCTGCTCCCCACCCCAGAGACTCACCTGTCTCACCTGCTCACCCCCCAGCTGCCTCCAATCAGCCCATCTGCTTATTTCTCAGGAAGACGGAATCATTTCCATTCTGATAGGGAGGTGACACACTTCACTGTGGCCAGGCTGCCTGCCACATGCTTCACATGCTAATTTAAATCTCTGAAACAGGAATGGTTAGTGAAGAGGGTGGATGTGGAGAGTGAACTTGTCAGAGTGCAAAGACGCTGTGTGGCACCCAACCTTCATTACTAACCACAATACCACCATCCATGCCACCACCGTCACCGCGCACCCCATCTCCCTCTGACCAGCTCCTCTTTGAACTCATGGGCAGAGGAGGGTGGAAGCTGGAGGGTCCCAGCAGCTACGCGGCAGCACAGAGGAGCACGCTCACTCAGGACCAAGCCTGCGCCCTTGGCCTCATGGGTCCTGGTCACAGACCTACGGGACGCTGGCCCTGCAGAAACGCAGGCCGAGCAGAGCGAGGTGGGCAGAGTCCGCACACTGTGGCTCTGCGCATCCTGCGATCCTGACCACCCTCTGCTGCCCGTGTCCTCTCTGGAATGTTTGTATCACAGCTAAAAGTCCATGAGAAATAAAAGCCATATACTTTGTTTCCCATAAAAATCTGCCCCGCAGATCTCTGACCCACCCAGTCTTTACCGGACTCACAGTCTGCTGTGACTCCGCCGGGCAGCCAGCAGTCCTTCGGAGCCTTCCCGGAAACACCCACTCCTAGCCCAAAGGAAAAGGACAGGAAAGAAACAGCCCTGCTGCAACAAGGCGGGAAGGGATGAAGACGACCACCCTCCCCCACCCCCACCTGCTGTCCTCTCCCTACTTGGCCAGCGAGTGCGCCCAGTGCAGAGCGGGCCCCATCCAGGGTCCCTCCACTCAGCCAGCCTCGCACACGCCAGGACGGGCGGACGGGCGGCTACCACACAGGATTAGTGGCTGGAGCCAGAAGGCTGGGGCTGGACAGCTGCAGGGGCGAGGCCAGACCCCTCCCACACGGGGGTCAAACCTCCCTGCGGCACTCCGATGGCCAGGAACGCAGGCCGGCACACAACAGCGGGATTCCAACTGTAGGAGCTAAAACAGCCCTTGGGGCACCCTGCCAAGCAGGCCTGCCTATGACCCTGGGCGGCCAGTGCTGGCTTGTTGATGGGTCAACCTTCCCAAACCCACAGGCTCCACCTCTCCTCCCGTTCTGCCCCCACCGCACTTTGAAGACGCGTGTTGAACACAAAAAGCCTGGATCCCAGGGAGCGTTCAGTAACATTTGCTGGCCTTGAAGCTTTAAAAGGCAGACGGCAGAAGCGAGGCCAGCCTGGTGCCTAGACACAAGGGCGCTGAGAAGGTCAACAACCATCGACCATCTGGAAGTGGGCCCACCAGCTCTCAGTGGTGTCAGTGTGTCAGGAGAAGCTCGTTAAAATGCAGGTTCCTGGGCCCTGCCTTAGAGATTCAGTACGGACAGGATGAGCTATCACTCAGGATCCCAATAGGCAAGGGACAATTTACTGCAGTGAATGGGGTGTAGTGACGTGGGGAGTGACACTGGGGAGGTGGGAGGGCGAAGCCTCTACTGGGACCTGGCGGGGACAGGGACCCTCAGCCCGGAGGACCAGAATCAGCTCCAGGCAATGCTGCCCCACCCCCGTCTCCTCTCCCCTACTAACCAGGAGGCAGGGGAGCCCCCCACACTACAGCCTTTCCAGACCACTTCCAGGACCAGCATCGCAACAGCTGCAGCCAGGCTTGGAGGGGCAGACAGACACAGGCCAGCACAGAGGCGGCCCAGGAAGCTGCTTTTCACAATGCATCTCCTGTGTGATCCCGAAGTAGGTGAAAGGGACCCACACCTGGGCAAACACCTGGCCTAGGTCTGCAGTTGACCACCCCACTCTCTGTGAGCAGCGACCTCACCACTTCCTGGCATTCTCCTGTTCACACACAGGCCAATCTGCAGGGGGACGGCACCAAACTCAGGCCCTTATGTGACAATGACTGATGCTGGTCTGAGCCCAGGGTGAGCACCTGGCTTCCTAGAGAATCCTAAAATACAGGGGGCAGGCATGGGGGGGAGGCAATCAAAAGCTAAGCTGGGGGTCTCTCAAAGAACTTGGAAATGAGAGAAGGCAGTTCTTAGAATAAAATTAGAACATCGAGATGCAATGAATCCTAGCAGCACTAGTCACAACAGTCAAAAGGTGGAAACAACCCAAGTGTCCGTCTGTGGATGAATGGATAAACAAAACGTATGTATCCGCACGACGGAATATCATGCAGCCACAGGAAGGGATGGAATCCTGTTACCCGCTGCAGCATGCGTGAACGTTGACAGCATAATGCTAAGTGAAGAAGCCAGTCACAAAGGCCACATGCTGCACAATTCCATTTATGAGAAACACACAGAACAGGCAAATCCACAGAGACAGAGCAGACTGGTGCTGTCAGGAGCTGGGAGGGCAGTGACTACTCATGGGTTTCCTTCTGGATTGATAAAATGTTTTGGAAATAGAGGTGGTGGTTGCTCAACTTTGTGAATATACTAAATATCACTGAATCGTGACACTTTAAAATGGCTAATTATATGGTTATGTGGCCTTCCTCTTAATAAAATTTTCTACAAAATAATGAAACCTTGTAAAGAAGCCAAGTCTCCCCTTTAGAGGCCCAGCGCCCCTGAGGCCACTTGGGCAGCAACAGGCAGAACTTAAGAATGTGCCCATCAGAAACCCATCTGGGGCTAAGATATTATTATATATATGCACTGAGACATCTGAAAAGATACCTTCATAAAGAAAACTGCATACTCCAAGAGCGTATTTCTGTCATCACGAGGAATATACTATAAAGGATGGAGGGGCTGGCCAGGCAAAGGGAAAGCCCTGAACAGGAGTTGAAGCAGACTCCGCCCACAGAACAGCCAGGAGTAGGAGTCGGGCTCAGGAGCTAACTGGGGGCCTCGGAGCCCTGGGTCCCCGGGGCAATGTGCCCTGATGGGGACAGTGCCTGGGGCCATTTTGGATGGGTTTTCGGACTCTAAAAATCCAACTGAAACTGACTGAACAAAAGCAGGCTGGGGTCTCCAAAATCAACCTAACAGAAGAACAAGGGCAGGGCCAGCCCTGGGACCACGTCCTTGCAGACACTCCACAGCTCCCGGCCTCCAGCCCTCGTCACTGTCACTGGGGGTCAGCCTCTTTGTGCCACACCTACGTCCCCATCTCCCAGTGCTGGTGTGTGACTGGCAAGGCTCTAACACCCGTAACTGTGGCCTCTCATTCCCACTGTACAGATGGGCAAACTAAGGGCCCACAGGGCCCAGTCAGCAGAGCCACACAGCTGTCAGTCACCAAGATTCGACACCAAACCAGACAGTTTAGCTTCAGAGTCCAGGCTACAGCCCACCAGCATCCCACAGGTGAAATAGGAAGAAAAGGGGGTGGTCTTCTCGGCAGACATAATAAATAGCCGTTCCATCCCACAAACGACCCTCATTCTGCTCAAGCCCCCACCCATCTGTAGTGAGGATACACTATCTAGACCCCCAATTATCCCTTCTCTTCAGGTCAAATTAATAAATTGGTACCCTGGACTCTGTGGCCTGGGTTTGTGGGATCTACGTCTACTCCAGAATCCAGTGTGTGAGGGCCAGACCCCTGGCAGGGGAGCGTCCCCCTGGGTCATGCCGGCCCTGCCGCCCAGCCACGTCCTACCCAGGGCAGCCCCGGGCTCATGCAGCCTGGAATCTATTCATGTGTGGAGGCTTGAAGAATTTTACAGGAACCCGGTGTCCCAAGTTGGGCAAACTGGTTCACAGTGACTTACACACAGACCTGCCTCCTGGCAAACGTTCCTGCCCCAGCAGGTGGAGGCCAGGTTCAGGTTACACTGAGTCCTGAAGTCAAGATCGCAAGGACGGTGGGAATCTGATGTTCAGCATTCCTGTCAGAGCTGCATCCAGACCCTCCTTGGATTCTGCCACTGTTGGGAGGCTCCTTCCTCTGCAGGACGTTTCCAGAACCCTGCTCGGCCCCCATCATCTGAGCCCAGTCCGTGTGCGCTGGGGACCCTGTGCAACGGCGCTGGGGACCCTGTGCAACGGCACTGGGGACCCTGTGCAACGGCGCTGGGGCCAGAAAGGTCCTGTTTGGCCCAGCCCTGCCAAGCGTCTGACCTTGGTTTAATCGCTGCTCAGTTTCTCTGAGGCATAAGTTTCCTCACCTGTAAAAGGAGGCTACTGATGCATAGTCGGCTCGACCCACCTATCCTTGAGAAGATTACGCAAGATACAAACCTAAGAGAGCTCTGCGATCTGTAAACCACTGTGTGAGATCTAAATATGAAACAAGTCTAGAGAATGGTTGCCCACCCTCAGCTTCCTCTATGCCAGGTCTGACAATGGCCCCAGAACCATTTAAAACCCACCCTCCTTGGACAGCCAACTCGTAATCCCCCTGCAACGGCAGCACATCGAGGCCCGAACAGTGCACGAGGACGACTCTTGCCAGTCATCTGTCCAGGGGTTACCTGGACGCTGCCCCTTAGCCTGGACCCTGGGTGTCTACTAACTACCAGGAGAACACCTTTGATTTTCAGGTGTTGTACAGGGTAAGACCTAGTTCGATGACAACCCAAAGATAATTTTCATGAGCCAGGTCTTCCCTACTCTGCAACTGACCAAATAATATCTGGACTTAATGAAAAGCAAATGAAATAAAAAATAAATAAAGGAAAGAAGAGTTTTACTGGTTTCTGTCAAGTGTCATCTGGGTTTTGGCTGAGCACTCCAGCCAAGACACTCAGCCCCGGTACATCCTGTCTCAGCTTATCTTATCTCGAGTTAAAGCTCAGCTCAGGCCCTTCTCCATGTCAGTGGCTGTGAAATTTTTGAGGGTACAAATCCTTTGAGGAACCTGGTCAAGGCTGTGGGCTCTCTCTCTTTTTAGAAAACCAGCTATACCTGTAACGTTTTGCATAATGCCAGGGGTTTCACAGACCATTTTCAAAGGGCTGTGCTAGGGCCATGAGCCCGGGACAAACACACCTGTTCTGCTACTGATAACAATTATGTTCAAAAGCCCCACCTGGACCAGTGTTTGTGGTGCTCCAGCAGCGGACACCACAGGTCACCCTGGAGCCTCTGTCAACACTGTTTAAAATTAATTTCGTCAAAAACTGAAGGCAGAGAAGAGGCTCTACAATCCAGCTCACACACAGAAAATAAGCAGCGTGTAAACAGATTAATGGGCAATGACAAAGAAAGAAGGCAAAAAATCAGGCTGTATATACTAAGAGCAAAGGCCAGGGCTGCCCCAGGATATAGGGGGAAGGAAAGGTGTCAGAGCAAGGTAACTCCTGCCGTCGAGCAGTTGGGAGATGGAGACACAGCGCAGAGCAGGCAGCACCCACGCGGGGCAGCCAGCACAGAGAGCAGACCCTGGTCTGGGGCAGCAGACGGCGGTGGCCACAGCACAGCACTACGAGACCTCAGACAAGTCCCCGGCCTTTATGTCTCTGCTTCCTCTTCTGCCAAGTGCAAAGGTTGGCTCCATGGCCTTTTGAGTCCCTTCTGGTCTGGACAGAGTAGAGAGGAGATCCCAGGCATACATGTGGGACTCCAGGACCAACCTCTACCCAGCGGGGATATGAGAATCGCAGCTGGGTGTCCTACCTGTCAGCAACTCAGAGACAAACATCATCAGAGCTCAGCCCCAAGACCCAGGTTTACCCCTGCCTGCTGGGCCTTCTGCTCCCCTCCTGGAAAGAGGGGCCCCACATTATTGACTCTGGGCAGGGGATCATGCTAAGCTCTCCTCTGGCCTCTGTGACCCCTGGGGCCAAATGGACAGGCTCAGATCAGAAGGGCACCCTGCCTGAGAAAACGTCAGGGATGGGTTAGCCCCCGGTCCCATCAGTCACATGCTCACAAAGAAGATGCACAGTTGACGCTCGGGGGCCCCGCAATAACCAAACGAGAACAGTGAGGCCCAGAGAGGCTGAAGGGCTTGCCCAAAGCGACGGGGTTGTGGGGAATTCTGAGGGAAGGCGGGAAGGCGGGAGGGAGCGCAAAGATGTGTGCACACCACGTCCTCCACTGCCTGGGGGTTCCAGTGGCTGCCTGGCGAGGCACAACCCCCAGCCTGGATGCCCCTGTGGGTGTCCCCCCATGGAGCAGCAACCAGGCCAGGTACAGATGAACCAACCCACTGGTGACCAAGCACTTGGGGATGGGCTCAGCTGCTTCTGAGAACTGGGAGTTGGAACCCCAAAAGTGGCCCTGGGACAGGTCCTGCCAAGGGCTGCTGTGCATTAGCTGGTGGCCATTCCTGGGCCAGGGTACGATGGTGAGCAGCAGAGGCCAGGTGACAGGTGCACAGGTGAGGGGGACACACTTTTTCTGAAGAGCAGCTTCATTTCTCGGAGTTGGAGAGGACCCTCTGTGCTCCGTCTCTGGACTTTCCAAATAATCCTGCCCCTTCTTCTGAGGACCCATGTGATTCCTTGGCAGTCTTTGAAAACCTTGAGAGACACTGGTTCTATTTTTACCAATGAGGAAACTAGCGTTTAAGTATACTA
Organism: Avahi laniger; assembly: GCA_963575035.1. NCBI lineage: Eukaryota > Metazoa > Chordata > Mammalia > Primates > Indriidae > Avahi > Avahi laniger. The sequence goes on from CAUYSK010009933.1 coordinate 68,389, forward strand.
ATTTATGCAACATGCTATTATGCCCATAATTGAAAATTTGTCTACACTCAGAAAAGGAGATTAAAGCTATAAGCACTTTGTGTAGGTATTTTTCTGACCCAAGAGTGAAATATGTCCCCGTGCCCCTCCTAAATTGCAGTCTGCTCAGCCAACTTTAAATAAGGAACTAACAAAGGGGGAAACTTCAGCCGCAGAGATAAGGAAACGCGGGCTTTTCTGATTACCTTGGAAGGTTCTTCAAAGTCAAGCAGGTTTCAGCAAGGGACTGAAATAAACAATAGGAGAATCTTTCTTCCACTGACACCTTTTATCCCCCAAACCTCAAGTACGTTAAAAATTCCTCCTCAGTCCTCAAGGCTGCCTGCTTTAAGAAGGGTGAAAGGCAGGCTAGGCATGAGGCTCAAACGCCAGCCTTTTAAGAAGGCAGATGTCATTTTCAATCTAATGTGTTGCTGGGAGCGTGGAGCGCGGCTCCGATTTCATACTCATCTGCCTGGATTCCCAGGCTCCCCGCCGGCAGCTGACAACCTCCCATGCTCAGCTGTGCGCTGGATTTACTGAGGCAGCCCCCCTGTGTTGGCATCTGAAAGCAGAAGTTTGCGTTCAGCCACCTTGTGGCCCTGAGGTTCCGCTATTGGATCTTCTGCTGATAACTAGGAGGTCAGGCCTCACACCGACAGGGCCCAAGCAGGCCTGGGTGTCGTGCTGCTCAGGATGCTGGCCTGAGCTGCTCTGTCCCAAGGACGACTGAGATCCAGGACCTCAGCCACAGATTTGAGGCCCTAGGACTTGAGCCCAATGTAAACCTCAAAAATACACCAATTAGTGGTTGCCTGGGAGTAGTGGGCAGGGGTGATGGGAGCGATGACTTGGTGAGTACGGGGTGCTCTTCCAGGGTGACAAAAGAGCTTTGACACAGAGGTGGTTGTTACACAACACTGTGAACATGCAATTCCAGGGCTCTGTGCACTTTCAAATGGTTAACTGGATGTTACATGAATTTCACCTCGAAACCAAAGCAAACAAAAACAAACATACACACACACGCAAATGGAAAAGTCTGGGCACTCTGAGTCTGAAAAGTGACCCCTGGAGACTTTCCCCCGAAGCCCAGGCAGAAAGTGCCCGGCCAGAGTCGGCTCAGGCAGTCGCCTGCAAACAGGGCGGATGGCGACCTCCTAGTGTTCAGTCCATTTCTTAGTTCTTTTCCCTGACTTTCGTGTAAGTTCACAGTGCTAAGGAAAAAAGTACTTTCACCTGTTTCTTTTTACTTCTATGTGGCTCGTCTTGTGGTTTGCAACTGATTCCTAGCGGCTAGTGCTGGAGTCGAGAGCACGGTACTTGCCCAGCTAGTTCCTGTGCCCTCCCAGACACCTACTGAATTAAGGGGAACAAAGGAGTGGCTCGCAGGACACACAAATGCGGGTGGACTCCAGGCCTGGGCTTTGCTACTTCTTAGTAGCAATAACCCACTGAACTTGAACCTGAAGGGACCTGCTGAGTCTTGTTCTATTTGTGAAACGGGCAGGGAGTACAGAGCACCCCCGGGGCTTGAGCAGATACGACACACGGCGGGTGGTCACGGAAGTAGCTGTGGCCTGGCGCTCACCCTTCACAGCCGTCAGTAGGACCCTGCGAACACCCATGAGGACAACCTTGAGGGTGGGCCTGCCGGGCCCCGTCTCCCCACCAGCCCCTGTCCCTGGCCTGTATTCTATCAGTCTCCGTTACATCGGTCACCTGCACTGGACTCAGAGAGAACTGAGGCCGGGATCGTTCCTGCTCCCTCCATCATCTTGAACAGCAGTAACCACAGGCGACGGAATAAACCATTTCTGATGGTGACAACAGTGGACACAAGAACAGGTTAACAGCTTGAACCCATGTTACGGGAACCGCATTCAGATCACCAAATTAGGCCCCAGCAAAACTGTGGGAACAGAAACCGAAATCCCAGGAAGCGCCACCGCGCCACGGCCCCAAGGCAAGTCAGACTGTGAATCTTTAGAAGGTGCTACATTTAAGTTTCTGGAGAAAAAAAGCCAAAACAAAAGTTGGCCCAAAGTGTCGCAGCCAGTGGATGGTCTCTGTGAGTGCTGTGACGACCTGTGTCCACCCCTGACGGTCCACCAGCTGTCTCTGAGGCGAGCCCCCCTCACTCGGCTCCCGCAAGCCTGTGTGCCCACCAGGGAGACGGGCAGGCCCCACCATGGCTCATCTTGAGATGGCAAAACCCCGTTCCACCCTCCTGTGCCTCTTCCCAGATGTCTTGCTGCCCCAGTGCCAGAAAAAGCAAACAACATACATGCCACCCAGGGAACTGCTGAAGCCAGGGTCACTCCCCGCTTCCTTAACCTCCTCCTGCCTTGCCTAGGATGGGACTGGCGCCAGCCAAGCCGCACCCCAAATCCAAAGCGTAGGGAAGTTAGACCACGATGGGCACACAAAGCCACACTGCACAACCCATCCGTCGGTATCTACCAGGTTTATTGAGAGAGAACTGAGCTGCAGTGCTTGCCATCTGATCTCGGAAACCGTCGCTTTCTGGCCAAAGCCAGGCCCAAAGAATGCTAGGAATGTGGATGCCTTGCAGGAGGTTTCACCGAAACCCAAACACCCCAGAGCCTCTGGGGCAAGGGGTTGCACTTATAAGGCAAAGCCTGCTGGTGGCCGCTCCTGGGCAGAAGCATTTCAAGTCTAGGGCAGAGGACTGACCTGGGACCAGAAAGCTCCTGCATCCTCACCTCACCATGAGAACCCCCAGTCTTAACTGCAGACACCCCAACCATCTCTCCATCCTGGCGCACACGCAAATTCTGGCATGCAGAGGTGGGCCGAGGAGAAACAAAATCCAAGCAGCTGCCCTCAGTGTAAAGGATTTAAAGAAGAACCTGAAACAATTCAAGTAGCTGCCTGCTTGATTTGATTTTTTAAAATTCAAACGAGACCCTAAGAGGAAGCCCACCCTGCTGTGGCTTCTCAACACCCGTCTTTGGCCCTGAGTGTCCAAAGGATACGTTAAATTACAGCCAATCCTTCCACTTGGTGGGGAGAGACTCCTTTGTTGTTTTCAAACGAATGGAGGCCACACCACGTGACGCAAGGATAACATTCCTTCTGCTGCCAGCCAAGACAACAAAGACCAAGAGAGCCAAGAGGATACCCGCGAGCACTTTCCCAGAACACCATCCAATGCAGGTCTCCTCGTCAACACCAGCCAGCGCTTCCTCTCCTGCCATCACATGCCAGGCCAAATGTGCCTGAAGTCCCAGTGGGGGGACCTGCACCCACGAGGCCAAATGGACTCTCTGCTCCATCTGGTCCCTGGTGACCTCTTCCCTCGGGAGAACAGTGGTTCCTTTGTGCCTACACGAGGACGGCCAACCTGGGCTCTGTCCCACGGCTGTCGGGAGAGAACAAGCTGGCAGTCCGGTTCCTCAGCAGAGGGGACGATCCCTTAGTGGCAACAGAAAGGAATTCACTGAAAACAAACAGGGATGAGGGGCTGTTCTGGGAATGCGCCGGTGCCAGGCTTCTGAGCCGTCACACCGATGGCAACTGACTCTCCCAAGCTGGGACGACACTGGGCTGACGAGGATATGAACAGAGAGCCACGAGGGAGGTGCCTGCAGCTCCTGTAAAGGTCAGAAAGTGTCACCAGAAGCTTCCAGAAGCGACTTCTCCCTCCTGCGGCCGCTCTACATGCATTTGGGACCCGTATCTCCACACAGCTCACAACACAGCTGCCGTCACAAGGCAGGCCGAGGTCGGAAACCCATTCACACCGCATACCTGCAGGCCTGCCTGGCACCGCCCTGCTCCTGACCCAGAGGAAAAGCCCCAGGACCCGGCCTTGCACCCGGGAAAGGGGGGATGGCCAGACAGGAAGGAAACTCAAGTGAGATTCAGAGTCTTGTTCAGGGAAGGACTCGCGTTTGTGCTTCCCTCCAGGACAGCTCCACGCACTAGTGAGGAGGCTACGTTCTAAGCACATTTCCATGGCAGGTGAGGGTAGCAGGAGACGCTGCCACGTGGCTCCCAGGCCCCCTCGAATCCCACGGTGGGAGTGTGGCACAGAAGGACCCTCCCTGTGGGCCCAGCCAGAGCTGCCTCCCGGAAGGATCCCTCCCAGGTCAAGTCAGCCCCTTCCCAGGCCAGCTGCCCCCGTGACCACTGTGACGGGCCAGCCCAGGCCGGAGCTCCTGTGGGGTCAGAGACGGGGTTTGTAGAGTGCATTCCAGCCCTGCCCTCCCGCCCACTCCTGCTGCGCTCCCCAACAAACCTCAGCCTGTGACGACAGCTCATTGTGCACCCCCAAACCTGAGTCTGCCCTTACCCGCTGTTACTTCTGCTGCAACGACTGGCAGTGCTGGTGCAACAGGATAATCTCAGTAGCTGAGCAGAGGGGTCCCCTCCTGTCCCACAGTGCTGACTACAGGGCCTCCGTCTGTGACAGCAGAATTAACCAACATGGACGAGAGACAGCAGTAACAGAGCCGCCGTGGGGCTGCGGAGGAATCCCATACGTCGACAGGCTGTGGAAGAGGCCCCTGTCGTGGGGACTGATCCGGCTACGGGGCTCCCACAGAGCAGCCCGACATGAGCACAGGAAATGTTCTGCAGGTGGTCAAGCGCCTCCATCAGACATCTCTGTCATTGCTCACCTCTGCCCAGGCTGCCGGACTCCCACCCCTGGGCACAAAATAAATGTTTGCTGAACACTCAAGATCGTCACCCTGTCTTAACTCCAAAGAGTTGCCAGGCTTCTTTCTCTACCAACAGAGAGGCTGCATTTATAACACCCTTACTCACTGCAGCTTTGAGCGCTCAGTCTCTTAGTGCTTTTTTAGTGCTTTTGAATAAGGGCCCTGCAGGCCCTTGGGAGCTTTCTACGCACTCATTCTGGCAGGTTCTTTAGGTAGAAGGCCTTTACTTACGGCCCCTTGGTCCTGAAGCTGACCTGGATTTCATCTCATAAATCCCCGGCAGGCTCCCTGGATGGGGACGACGGCGTAAACTCACACCTCTCGCCTAATGTGGGAGGGCCTAGCGTTGCCCAGCCAGGCTCACTCAGAGATATCTGCTCTGGACCCTGGGCAGACACAGGTGCACCCCCCGCACCACCTGCCAACTGGCACTGAGTGCAGGGGAAGGGAGAATCTGGCTGTGACTGTCATGCTGAGGAGGTCTGGGGCACATGGATAAGGGCCCCAGGACCACTGGCCTCTTCCCACCTCCCCACCTCCTACTTGACCTTTCTGGAAGCCCAACATCTCTGGACAACGACCAGCTTTCCTGAGAAGAGAGGGGAAGGGGCATGATCGTTTTGTCCAAGCACCGTTCTCCCGAGGGAGCCGCCACACCAGTGTGGGCCCGTCAGTCCTCACAGCCCTCCGAAGAGAACCATGCGATTTAGTGTGGGTGGATCGAGTTAGCATAAAGTCTAAAAAATGCTTAATTCTCTTGTTGTCTGTTTCAAGAAACACCAACACTGTCATCAGCCAAAATCTATGGGAAATCTCCACAAACCACAATGCCAAGAAGGCAAGATCCCGTTGTCTTCAGGAGCTCAAAACGCAGGTGTCCTCTCCTGTAGTCCAAGGAGAGCAACACCTATGTCCCATTGTGCAGCTTACAATCTCAGTCGACGACAAAGCTACAGAGTTTATCCCACGTGAGCAGGCAGAAAGCTCGACGGATCAGTGGTAGGAGGCTCCTACCAATTCAGACAGGGAACCACATTCACACACAGACCACAACTGTGTCCTAAATCCTCGTTCCAAGATAGTCACCAACAAGGCAGCTGTTCCCTCCACTTCCGTATGTCACAGATTGAACTGTGTCCCCCAAATTCACATGTTGGCACCCTATCCCCTAGTACCTCGGAATGTGACCTTATTTGGAGACACAGTCTTTAAGGGGGTAATCAAGCTACATTAGATCACGAGAGTGGGCCCTGATCCAGTATGACTAAGCGACTTTATAAAAGGGGGAAATTGGGAGACGGAGACACACGCAGGGAGAGGGCTGCGTGAACATGAAGACAGAGATTGGGATGACGCTCCTACAAGACACGAAATACCAACAATTGCCAGTAACCACCTACAGCCAGGAGAAAAGCCTGGAACAGCGTCTTCCTCACAGCCTCAGGAGGAACCTGCTGACACTCGAGCCTGGACTTCCAGCCTCCTGAACGGTGGGATGATGAGACGATAAATTCCCATTTTTCAAGCAACCCAGCAGTTTGTGGTTCTCTGATAACAGCCTGATCAAACTAATCCATACCACGGATGCTCCACCTGCAAAATGGGAACAGGAATTCTCACGGCCCTGCCTGTCTCAGGGCTGTTGAGGGAGTGATGGCTTTGAAAATGCTCCGTAAACTCCTCACCCACCGCGCCCTACAGCCCGGCCTGTGCTTGGCCACAACACAGGGCCGAGCCTCTCGGGGCAAGACCCGTGTGGCTTTCTAATCTCAACGAATACACAAAACGTTCTTTGTTCCAACAACCTTAGTATGGGCTCAACGGTCTGATCTGATAGTTAGGTCCAGCACATAGTTTGTGAAGAGCTGACGAGAAGCCATTTTAGGATGGCTTTAGGGAAACTGGAAAACTCCTAGGCCTATTCCTTAGGTTTCCGAGCTGCCAGAGTAGACATCTATGGGTCCACGGGCCAAAGAATCTTCTCCATCCTGTATCTCCGGTAGCTGGACAGAATCGAGTCTCTCCCACCCTTACCCCCACCACACACAAGTGCCAAAGGAGTAGCACTAAAGTATAAAGTAGAAGTAAATTTAGGTTGAATATCGTTTATCCAAAATGCTTGGGACCAGAAGTCTTTAGGATTTTGGAATATTTGCATATACACAATGAGATATCTTGGGAATGGGACCCAAGTCTAGACTCAAAATTCATTTATGCTTCATATACACCTTATGCACGTAGCCTGAAAGTAATTTTATAGCACATTTTTAATAATTTTGTGTATGAAACAAAGTTTTGATTATATTTTGTTGCCTGTCACGTGAGTTCAGGTGTGGAATTTTCTACTCATGGCATCATGTCAACGCTCACGTTTTGGATTTGGAGCATTTTGGATTTTGGATTTTCAGATTAGGGAGGCTCAACTTATGAATTCTTGTCCTATATCAGAGGCAAACTATGGCCCAAGGGTCAAATCCAACCTATCTTTGAATGGCCCATGAACACAGAATGTTTTTATATTTTTAAATAGTTGGGAGGCAGGGATCAAAAGAAGAGTAGTATTTCATGATGTGAAAATTACATGAAATTTAAGTTGCAGCATCCACAACTAAAGTGTCACTGCGCACAGCCCCATCAATTCCACCAATGGTTCTCTTGTGCTATCACAACAGAGTAGTGTGGACAGAGACCTTATGGCCCATAAGACAACGTTTACTCTCTGGCTTTTTGCAGAAAAACGTTTGCCAACCCGTGTTCTCTACCAGCCTGCAACAGGCAAAGGGCCAGGCGGGATGAGGCTCAGGCCAGAGGGCAGTGGGCATTCACCTGGGTGCCTGATGCCAGCAGGGTTTGCCGAGAGAGGAGAGATGTCAAGAGTGAAGGAAAGAACACCAGTGGAAGGTGCAATCCGAGAGGGAGAAAAGAATGAGCCCAACCACAATTTCAAGATTATTTCCAGAGCTGACTCCAATCTCAAAAGAAGGAGGCATTTCTGGTCCTCCTCCGGCAGCACGGCGAGGCCCACCTCCTTCACCACAGGTGAGCACAGTCCGTTCTCAGTTCTCACGAAGTGATGTCCAAGACTGCACTGGGATTTCAGGGACTCGTGTGAACTTAACCCCAGGTTTTTCACTGTTTATGGGGGAAGATTATTCCACTCTGAGACAACCAATCTACAAAACTGAGAAAACGAAGCTTTGGTAGATGACCAAAGGCCTTTATATTGAATGTTATCAAAATCCACACTACAAAAGCTGTTAACAGATACTAAAAAGTATTTAGGCAAGTACGGGTGATGCAGCCAAGCGAAAGTGTCTGAAATGTCACCTGACGCATATGGTTGGATTTTCTCATGCAGAATATAGAACTGGTTCATTTACCTTCCCAATAATCACATAAAATTTCAAAGTTTACAGAGAAAGCAACAAGGAACATGATGCAACCTTCCTCACACCAGTACTAAACCTATATTGAACACTAAGCACAAAACGGGGGAGCGGTGTCAAGACCAGCAACAACCAGGAACCCACAATGGTTTCATCCACGTTTATCCACCCACGCCACACACGGTGCAGCTCCCACCTGGCACCTTTGCAGCATCAGGTGGATGATTTAGCTTACACTGAGTGGCCGCCTTTCCTGAACGCCCTTCCTCCCTGGCAGAGTGGCAAAGGAGGTCCCTTTTTGTCTCTGTGTATGAAGACGGCAAACGGTGACACAGAAACCTGCCACACCTGTGGCCGGAAAGCTGCCTTCTCCTTCCCCTTCGAGTTTCTGCTCCCACTGGCTGGAGCTGGTGGTCCACGTCAGACTGGAAGTGAAAGGTGCTGCACCTGCTTGTGGGCCACACGAGAAACACTGTCCTCACACCCACACCCAGGAAAGACCTTTACCCAGCAGTTATACTGGAAGATACATGTACGTTTGGCTTTTTCCATTTAAAAAAAATTATTCTTCTAGGCTTTGACTAACTTTTTCAGCTCATTCACCAATTACGTATGGACCTTCAGAGCTCTACCAGCAGGGCTAAAGGTTTTCAACAATCACCACTTGTAAGGTAATGAAGAAGAACTTCTCAAGGAAGAGTCCTGCGCTCTGCTTCTGACCTTATAACCGTCTCTCGTGATTACATGTGGAGACGTCCCAGTAAACGGAGGACTCGGGTTATTACCATGAGTCAAATGTGTGGGGTCACATTTCAGACTAGCTCCATGACCTTTTCTAAACTATCTAACTTTTCTGGACTTTCTTTCCCTCGACTGTAAAACAGGGCTTTCCATCCCATGGGAGAGTATATCTAATGAACATAGGTTTTTCTTCTTTTATTTTTTCTACTAGCACATAGACCATGTTGAGAGCAGGCACTCTGTCTTTTTCTTGTTTGAAACATGAAACACCAGACACATAGTGCCGAATACATAGCAGAAACTTCATGAAATACTTGTGAAATTCTTTGAATGAGACAGTGGTTCTCAATCATTAGCATGTCCTGGACTCACCTAGGGGGCTCATTACAGCACAGATTGCTGCACCCACCCTGAGTTCCTGATTCCGCAGGTCTGGGGTGGGCCTGGGAATGTGCATTTCTAACTTGTTCCCAGGTGGTGTCAGGGGCCACACACTGAAAGCCATTGGTATAACGTGTCCCAGCTGATAATGTACTTTTCCACTGGATCCCTTGGTTATTTTTCACAACCCTGTGGGGTAGGCAAGACAGGTATCATCATTCCCATTTGCAGGTGGGAGAACTGAGGCTGATTTGGGTTTCAAAGACTCACCCGAGATCAAAAAGTGAGAAGATGGGACCACGACCCAGCGTACTTACAAAGCCAACAGCAGCAACCTTGATAAACATAGTGACGGCAAAGACCGGGAAAGCAACCCGAACACAAACTAGGGGCAGTGAGACAGGATGTTTACCAGCGAGGGCATAAACACCAGTCTGGGTTCCAGCGTTGCACTTCCTTCCTTCTTTCCTTCTTCATGGCAGGTTGTAAAACCTCCCAAGTCTTTAAAAGCAGGAAGAAGTTAAAAATCCTGCCTAGAATCAGATCAAGAAGAGTTTGTGGCTGAGTCTTGAAAGAGTTTATGCTTCGTAACATATCTTGAGGGGGCTGAAAATACTTGCAAAAACTCGGTGTGTTGAAGACTCAGATCTTATTTGAATTTGGACTCAAATCCTGGCTCTGCCACTGAATGCTGTGACCACGGGCGAGTTTTATCCTTCCTCCTCAGCACTGGGTGGGTAGGGAATTACTTGGCCTCTCCCGTCGGTAATAAGTGAGATGACACCTACGCCACGGAGCCTGCGTCAAGTGCTGGTTCCTTTCTTCCAGGACTCCAGGTGGCTAACGCCGTGTGCCCACCCTTCCCTGACCGCAGGGAGAGCTGTCACAGACGGAGGACCACCAGGACAGACGGGGCTGGCAGGGAATCCCAGCCATCTGACCTCTTGGATTCTTCTTCCTGCAGGTCAACTCTTCACCCCGGCAACCTCCGACCTTTCCAACAGTGAAGAGGCCAGAGGGAAAACGCAGGCCGGAGCCACCAAGTCAGCCTTTCACACTGATCCAAATTCCCCTCCACGCCTGACTCATCGCACACTGAGAGCCCTCTTATTCAATATTCAGCTTTGCAAGGGGGTCACGGGGGCCCCCACCTTACTGCCGGACTGTTAGAAAGCCTAGCCAAAGCACAGAGCAGCGCGAGGAATGCTTGCTTTATAAGAGCATCGAGTGATTTATCATTCACTAACCTGATGGCGTATCACAGGCCACCGCCCTTCAGATAACAAGTCCTGCCCTCAAAGCATGCAGAGAGACTGGGTCAGAAAGGGAGTCACTGGAGCATCTGCTGAAGCCCAAGATTGAGTACAGTTAGCAGAGGACCATTCTGTATCTTATTTCCCCAAAACGAATCCTCGGTTTCTAAACCTCCTCGCTGAGATGAGTCCAATATGTTACCCAGAAACACAAGGCAGTCCCCAACTTCGAGGAACATCTTACTTTTTAAACAAGACATTTAAAAAAATGCAATCTTCAAAAAAAAAAGGGTGGTTTCTTTTTTTTAAATGCAAACTTGAGACAGGCCAGTCCAATGGCCAGCTGCCTGTTGGAGTGGCTGCATTTTGGGAGATGTTTCAATTGGTGGTCACAGGGTTGGGTGACCAACCTCTCCCATCCCACGAGCAGGGCTGGCCAAAGGGCACAGCTACATGGAAAGTCATTTCCCTTAGCGATTCCGCAACCTCCTGGCTGCAGTTCAGGTCCCGGTGAGAACACACCAGTCCAGGTGGTTATCCCGGGACATGAAAGGCAGTTTCTGTCTACTATCCCTCACCCCCAAACAGAGCCATCGGAGCCTCACGGATTAGTCTCTCCACCTGGTGACTGCTCTAGATATTTATTTATTCTTCCCTTTGTCATCAGCAACCATAAATTAGGCGTGAAAGGCTAACACAACTATAAACACAGCTTAAGGTCTCATGGCTGGTGCTTACTTAGCTTAAAGGGAAATGAGGTTAAAGAATGTCAACCCATCACTCTGTCATCCTGCGAATCCTCACGCCTTGTACAGTACAGAGAGACTGGTAAGAGAAATAAAAACCCGGGGTCCTGCACTCTAGAAGTTGGAAGAGAAAGCAAGTATCTAAATATAACACAAAATAAAAAGTGGAAGATGTCAAAACATCACATTGCTCACGTGAGAACCAGATAGAGAAACAAGCCCTGGATGGAGTGAAGTGACTCATGCGTCAGAGAAGGGGCCAGTTTGGGCCAACTGGGATCTGAGCATACCCCAAGGAGGATGCTACGTATAAAGTAGTGACAAACCCCTGTCCAGGTGAGATGCCTGTCATCTCTGTGTTCCCCGTCACTCTCCACAGATTCTGACGTTTTCTGAAGTTCTTCTAACATCTTCCACCACACGGATGGTTCGTAGTCATTAGGGCAGACCTTGGTAGCTGACTCAACTCTTGGTGGATGGAGCCAAAATATTCGCCTTTCTTATGACAGGCACAAAGTAAGGATGTATAGAAGGCCATGGCATAGTGGATGCTTGTACAATCAGCTACTCTGTCACCACACTGTCAAGATATTCTCCAAATAGTGAGTGTCATCTGCTGATGCGCCCCCACCCCAGCACACCGCGGCTGTGAGCCCCGGCTCGGCCTGCGGGACAGAGAGGATGGGCTGCAGAGAAATACCTGCCGGGCAGCCTTGGGATCAATGTCCCAGCCTGCCCACTGCCAGAGGGACAATACCAAGGCATATTCTCTTGGTCCTCTAGAGCTGCAGTCCCCAACCCCCAGGCCGTATGGCAGGAGGCGAGTGGCAGGTGTGCCTGGCAGGTGAGCCCGGCAGTGAGGAAAGCCCCACCTGCATCCACAGCACTCCCCATTGCTCCATCACCACCCAAGGCCCCCATCCCCAGTCGGATCAGCGGCGGCATCAGACCCTCATAGGAATTCGAACCCCACTGCAAACTGCAAACTGCACACACAAGGGATCCAGGTCGCATGCTCCCCATGAGAATCCGACGCCTGATGAGCTGAGGTGGCGCCGATGCCTCCCTCCATCCTTGGAAAGGCTGTTTCCCACGAAACCGGTCCCTGGCGTCAGAAAGGTTGGGGACTGCTGCTCTGGAGGGCCCTCAGCACGATGGAGCTCCAGCGGACAGTCACGGTGGCCCTCAGATCAACAGCTCATCCTGGATCTGCTTTCCCTCTTCCCTCATCTCACCCTCCTGGTACCAACTCTCGCTTGCTGGGACTGGTCACCTCTCCAAAAACATCAGCACCCAAGTCCTTGTCTCAGGCTCTGTTTTCAGGGGTCGCAAACCAGAACAGGTGGCAAATGTGTAACTGGCTTGGACTGTTGGTCTCTTGGCCAGACACAAACATTAGGCTGAGTGACAAAAATGAGCTACCCCAGCGAGTTCTGGCCCAAGCCAGTGGGCTATTTTGTATTATTAGAAACTCCCAATTTAGAAAGCCAAGCAAATATGTCGTTTCATTAATAAGAGACATTCATGCTCAGCTAAATCTGGAGAAAAGCAAAGGTTATTTATATCCCAACTGACATTTTTACATTAAAAATACATAAATTCACTGTGGATCACTTCCAGGTGGAGGGCGGCTGGCAGAGCTCACGGTTCCTAAGGGATTCCTGACCCTCAGCGGGGTCGGGATCTGGGCTCGGGCTCTGTGGTCCCAGCCCACGTGTCAGCAGGGAAGCCCACCCTGTGACATGCCAGAGGGCTCTGCCCCAACGTCACCTCCTCGAACCCCTCCTGCGGCCGGTGGTCCCCCTTGACTGCGGTTTTGTCTTCCACATCAAAGGTGGTCCAAAAACACTAAATGGAAAATCCCAGAAATAAAGACAGAGAGACCACATTCACATAACTTTTATTACAGTATATTGTTGTAGTTATTACATTATTAGTTATTGTTGTTAATCTCCTCCTGTGCCTAATTTACAAATTAAACTTTATCACAAGTATGTATGCACAGGAGAGAAACAATTCCACAGGGCTTGGAACATATCTCCCAAGGATAAGGGGGGACTAGCGCATTACTTTTTTACCGCTGCTGTAACAAATTACCACAAATTTAGTGGCTTAAAACACATTTATTCTCAGTTCTGCAGGCCAGAAATCTGAAATCTGTCAAGGCACTGGCAGAGCTGGTTCCTTCTGGTTCCTTCTGGAGGCTCCTTCTGGAGAATCTGTCTGCCTGCCCCTTTTAGCTCTAGTGGGCACCTGGGTCCTGGCTCGCGGCCCCGCCCCCACCTTCAAAGCACGTCACTCACACGGGCCTTCTTCTCTGTGGCCAGGTCTCGCTCTGCCTCACTCTTACAAAGACACTTGTCATCACATTTAGGTCCATCTGGACAATCCAGAGTAATCTCCCCATCTCAAGATCCCTAAATTAATCACATCTGCAAAGTCCGCGTTGCCAAATAAGGTAACACTCACAGGTGCTGGAGATTAGGATACGAATATCTTCTTTTTCTGTGGAGGGGTTACTCAGCCGACCACACGCTCCATCGAAACCGGTGTACCTTTTCCGCTCATTCCCCTCACCGGGGCTCATCTACCACTCTGGATGTGCTTTTATTGATCATTCACTTATTTCCTTTCTCTCCTGCCAGAATAAACGCTCCACGAAGATGAGGGCTGTGTCCTGTTCAGCTGAGCACCTGGAACCACCTGGGATACAGCAGGCTGGGTAAATGTGTGTCAAATGAATGACTTCTAAGGTATCCATAAAGCACAGGTGCAAATGCAGATAAAAGGATGCAGACTCGGAGGTTCTCAAACCCAGTTGTGGACAAGCAGCAGGAGAAGCACCTTGAAGGGGTTGCTCTAGAAGTCCCCTGTGTCCAGCATGCCAGTGTCTAACAAGCTGAAAAAGTGGTCCTCGGGGCAGGAATGCACCTGTGCCGCTCACTGTTGTGTTCCCAGCCCCTCGGTCTGCGCCCCGCACGCAGTAACATGCCGCATGAATAGTTCCTGTTGCCGGAACAGAAAGGAAAGCTTCTCAGGTACCAGTAATCTGCAGCCCGGTTTGGGATCCACTGATCCACTGCCTCCCAGCTGGTCTCAGCTACACCCCTCCACCAAATTTATGGTCCCACCACCTCACCCGGCACCTCACCTCAGTGCAGCATACCCGGCTTATGAACACCAAGCGCCCTGCTCCTCCCTGCCCCGCCCCCTTTGGAGCCAGGCTTCCCTGCCCCATTTGGGGGTTTTCCTCAGTTTGGCCCTACCTCTGTGTCCAGCCTCCTCAGCGTCCACTGGCAAATCCTCACTTGGGCCAGGTCAGCCGCTGTACCCTGACACTCTCCTGCACACGTGCCACCTCCTCCCATTCTTCCTACTGTAGGGAAAGCCTCCTTAATCCCCTCCTTGCCTCTCCTTCAAAGCCCAGGTCTCGGTGACAGCCCCCTCCCGCCCACACTCACAGTCCCTCTGCACTTCCTCCTTGTGGGTGACTTTCTGAGAATGACCTTTGCTCTCCAGGGAAGATGATGTTTACATTTCTCCTGTGCCCTCCAGCTCCTGGGCTTGGATTCTTACAGACCAAGAGTTCAAACCCCAATGCTACCACTGACCAGCTGCATGGTACTGGACAGGCTTTTAACCCTCCACGTCTCTCCATTCCTCATCCATAAAATGGGCACACAGTGACCCAAAGCCACCGGCCCAGCACAGGCACGAGGAGGTGTGCCAACAGGGGAGTGAACAAAACCCAGAAGCCACATGTGTCCACTGGTGCTGCCAGCCAAGAGTAGGCAATACCTCTTCTCAAGTGGGAAAGGCCTGGGGACCCCCAAAGACCAGGATGGAGGGCTGCAAAGTGCAGTCAGGGGCATTGGGGGTCTCCAGGTTAGATCCAGAACACCCAGTTAAATTTGAATTTCAGGTACACAACACATGATTTTTTAGTGTATGTCCCCAATCCTCCTGGGTGTCTTGTATTTTCACTTGCAAAACCCGGCACCCCTCTTGGCTGTGCCAGTCCGACTGGGTTTCCCAAGAACTCTAGCCTCACAGGATCGATGGGAGGAGGCGAGCAGCAGACTCACGAAGGTCACTATCAGAGATGTGCTCCGTGATATTTGCTCCCCAATAACGAGCTGCTTTCCAAAACAAATAAATAAATAAATAAAATAAAAATTTTCTTGCTAACTACCACAAGGGATTGTTTCAATAACATTTTCCATCCCAGTATAACTCTGCAAGAACTCAGAAACAAAGCAGTGACTCCCACAACAAAGCTCACCATGGCAACAGCTCACCTCCATCCCCGAAATCATGACTTCACCTCACATTCCACCAGAGACCCAGTATAGACTGTTCCCAAAGAATCCTTGTGCAAACAAACACCAGTCAACTGTGACTGAATGGCAGGAAATGTAGCAGCTTTTTCTAATTTTAACTTTCTCCAGGAACGCATTCCATCTAAACACATGGGGCCAATTCTCCCCAGACCCTCGCAGACCACGAATTCCTTTGCAGTCAAGCAACCACCTCAGAGCCCAGAACTGGGATTTCACGCTTGCTGGTCTGGCCGTGGGGTCCCTGGGCTCCGGGTCCTGTGCTGACTCACTGCACGATGTTCCAAAGTGACTAAGAGGCTGAAAGGAGCTATCTGAACAGGAAGGCACTCCCAGACCAGTAGGCGCGCCGCCGACAGACGGAACAGAGTGCTGAGCAGTCTCCGCCTCAGGAAGGCCGAGCCAAGTAATGAGGACAAACAGAGCCGGGGCCCAGAGGCGAGGGTACACAGGCTGGAACCGGGAACACTTCGAAAGCACAGTTGTGCAAATTATTCCCACCATGTGGGACAGAGGATTCAGAATGTGCCTCATTTGATTTTAAAGGCTCACAGGGCAAGGGACAAACTAGGAGGCAACATTTGTAGTGCTCATAACTAAGAATGGCTTATTTTCCAGAAAATTCAGAGTACTCCTACAACTCAATAAGAAAAATGGGCAAAACCCATGAAAAGGATCTTCACATGGGAAGAAACCAGAACAGTCAATAAATTAGCTTGTGCTTAATAATCAGAACATAAATGAAAAACAAATCAAATAACCATTTCACTCCCACCAGGCCATCCCCTCGAAATTAGTAAAGGTGATGACGACGAGTGCAGTGAGGACGTGGAGGAACCTGGGCGAACTCGAACGCCGCTGTGGGAGCCGATGCCCAGGTGCGCTCCCTGGCAAACAGGTGCACACTGAGCTGCAGGCCATTCACAAAGACCTTCACAGCAAGTGTGGTCTGTGACGGCAAAGGGCTGTCGATCAGGAGCAAGAGTAAGTAAAGTAGGGCACTAACATACAGTAGCGCCCCTGACACAGGATGCCACGGTTTCAGTTACCCTCGGCCAACTTTGGTCCAAAAGCAGGTGAGTACAGCACAGAAAGATATTCTGAGAGAGAGAGAGAGAACCACATTCACATAACTTTTATTACTATATATTGTTATAACTGTTCTATTACTAGTTATTGTTGTTAATCTCTTACTATGCCTGATTTATAAATTAAACCTTATCATAGGATGTATGTATAGGAAAAAACAC
The DNA here is from genome assembly GCA_963575035.1 of Avahi laniger. Classification (NCBI taxonomy): domain Eukaryota; kingdom Metazoa; phylum Chordata; class Mammalia; order Primates; family Indriidae; genus Avahi; species Avahi laniger. Next base: position 85,189 of record CAUYSK010009933.1, read on the forward strand.
AGTATATACAGGGTTCAGTACTACCAGAAGTTTCAGGCATCCACTGGGGGTCTTGGAAGGTATCCTCCTCAGATAAGGGGGGACTTACGATGGGAAACGACATAGCAGTGACAGTGGATAAACTACAGCTATACGTATCAGCACAGATGAACTGCAAGGACGTGTTTAGCCAAAAAAGAACTCTTGGAAGAATATATATTAGCTGCCTAGTGCTGCGTAATAAATCTCCCCAAACAACAGGCATTTATTATTTCACAGTTTCTGTAGGCCAGGAATCCAGGTGTGGCCCTCTTCAGGGTCTCCACAGGGCTGTCATCAAGGTCTTGGCCAAGGCTGGGGTTTCATCTCAAGGTTCAACTGGGGAGAGTCTCCAAGCTCACCCAGTTGCTGGCAGCATCCAGCAACTGTGGGCGTGGGACGGAGGACCTCAACTCCGTGCTGGCTGTTGGTGGGAGAATACCCTCAGCCCATGCCACGTGGGCCCCTCTGTATGGTTGCTTGCCCCACAAAAGCCAGCAAGGGAGACAGTCTGTTATCCAGGAAGAAGACACAATCTTATGTAACCTAATCATGCAGGAGCACCATCAATTCTGATCAATTCTATTAGTTAGAAGTAGGCTGCAGCCCAGCTTACATCAATGGGAGGGGAGCACACAGAGTGTGAACACCAGGTGTGGATTACTGAGTCTGCCAGCCACAGATGGAAACTGTGTGGTTCAATTTATATAAAAGTCGAAAACACAAAAAACAAATGATGTTCCTTAGGAACAGAACCTATGTAATAAAACTAAAACACAGTAGGGAAGGACAACCACAAAGTTCAGGACCATATACCTTAAATACTTCAAGTATATTAGATAAACACATTGGATGAGAATAAGCTGAGATTGGAGGAGCACAGTGAATGTCAAAGATAAAAGTGACATCCAATTTCCTGGCCTGGGTTGTGGTTACACAAATCTGTACAAATGTTTGATGTTTCTGTGATTCTTTAATCATCCCCAAATATTTTCAAATATTATTTGTATTTACTCAGAGTTTAGGGACCACACGGCTTGGCCCCTTGGCACCCCATGGAACAGTGAGGACAGGTGCTCTGCACCCTGCAGGACTCCTCTGGGGCATCCCCGCCTCCTGCCCGCCTTGCCTTGCAAAGAAACAGAACAGCTCCGACCCAGAAGCAGGGCCACCACCCAGAAATCCTGCTCTCCCTCCTTGCCAAACTGAATTCAAAGGCCTCCAGCCTTACCTGGTGCTAAAGATTTTCGTCCGGGAGGTTCAGCCTGTTCCTCCGGGCTGGAGAATGACTCCAGGAGCTCGCCCCACTTCCGCCCTTTAGTTTCCAACACAGGCCATGAATGCTGCAGAACCCGGTCTCTCTTCATTGGGCCAGGGCTCCCCTCCAGGACCTTGAAGCACCCTATTGTTGGGGGGGGGTCTGTCCCTCTCGAAGCCGCCGAAAACAACAACAATCGATTGCTGGAAGTTGGGAGTCTCCCAGAACCACATCCTGTTTGGCCGCAGCAGTGATTCAATCATGCCAGTGCTGCCCGGACAAAAGAACTTTCTACGCAGGCTTAAAGGAGAGACATGATTCCTTCAGCAAGGAAGGAGCCCAGCCAGAGTTCACTGCACCGGTCACGAGCACAGAGTGCTGGACAGACGGCCAGCAGGGCAGGGAACGGACACCTAGCCCTGCAGGGACAGCAGCGGCAGGCACCTGCATTTTCACCCAGGCTTCGGCACCCACACGCCGCTGTGCAGGCTGCCAGATACTTGTCGAATGAATGAATGAGTAAATGTGACTCTCCTCCAGATGGGGTGAGGAAATGCCAAAATATAAACAGACCATCTGGGAGAGACGGAGTTGCCACCGGCAGCAGAAGGGCAAAACCCTGGTGACAACCTTCCCGCCTGAGATCAGAAAGGCAAGTGCAGGGACCCTGTGTGTGTACGTGCACACGCGTGTTTAGCTACTTTCCTTGTGTGGGGCTCACTCTCTGTGCACTGACTAATTGCATAAGCAGAAAACATCCCACAGAGCAGGTACCTCAGTGTGGCGGTGAATATTCGTACATACTTTAATCAGCCATCTTTGGAGAAGAGACAATCTCATTCTGTTTTCCATCTGCCAGCCCTAAGCCGCTAACGGGATTAGTGGGGGCCTTGGCCCTGGGTCCGACACCTGCCAGTCGCTCCAAAGCCTGTTGCTCTGGGCTCTGAATTTCAGAGCAGTTTAATAATGCACCATTGTCCCCGCCGCTCTGCTCCGTTTCTCAGGTTCACTCGGCAAAAAGATGATCCTTGTCTTGTGTTTAGAAGCTCCTCACAGGCCGGGAGAGCGGCTCATCTCCAAATGGCCAGAAAGAACAAAGAACACACCAGGGAAGAGAGACAGGCCTCAGCCCCATGCTGTGGCCCACCCAGCGAGGCTTCGTAGAGAAGGGCGGGTGCTGGCCAGGGTGTGGGACCCAGCGCTCCTCCCTGGCAGGGGTGCTGCCTGTCGCCCGAGGCACTGGGATTCGGACACCAGCCATGGTCACACCACACAAGGCAGACGTGAGCACAGAAGGCCAGACCAGTTTCCCCATGAGCATCTTACATGAGCGTGGTACGTTTGTCAGAATTGATGTCACTATGTTATTATCAAAGAATAAATCCCATTCTTTATTCACATCTTAGTTTCTCCCTAAGGTCATTTTTTCCGTTGCAGGAGCCCACCCAGGATACCACATGACATTTCCTTGTCATATCTTTTTAGCTGTGACATTTCCCCAGAAATCACTTGTTTTTGATGACCTTGACAGTTTGGAGGAGGACTGGTTAGGTATGTTGTAAGATACCCCTCAGCTGGGATTTGTCTAATGTTTTTCTCCCTGTTAGTCTGCAGTTATGTGTTATTTAGAGGAAGACCACGGAGGTGACATGCCCTGCTCATCACCGATACCATCAACCCGACTTAGCGCTGTGACGCTGACCCTGCTCGCCTGGCCCAGCCTCTCTCAACCCCTTCCCCAGGCGCTCCCTCTCTGCTCACTGCCCACTCAGTACAAAACAAGAAGCCCAGGTCCAGAGGGCAGTTGCCCTGGCTTAACCGCTGGCAGCCACGTGTAAGAGAGGCCTTCTCACCTTGCACACCCCTGCCCTGTCACCCCACAAGGATTTAAGTTGGCTGCTGAGAACTACCAGCTAACTGTAAGCGCAACACGAGTTTAAAATTGGAGTGACTGAATAAATAAATAAAGGTGAAAACCTGGCCTGTGTTTATAAAAAGGCAATTTCTAGGAGAAGGGCCCAGATACTATGTGCCCTGCCTAGGCCCTTTAAGCTTGGCCAGGTGGTTGGTGCTGGAGTGACCTCGGCCCCCGCAGGAGCTGCTCTTCATGGGGAATGTGGCGTTGGTGGGCGACGGTGGGCCCTGTGCCCGGGAGATGCAGCCACACACACATCCCAAGCACTGAACCTGGCTGCAGACCCCTGCGCTCTGGCGTCAGCCTTCACTTCGGAGTTTCTGCAGGGACTTGGGAACGTGGGCTGGCAGACAGGAGAATGAGGCCAGAGGAAAGAAACACCCTCTCTTAAGCAGAGAAGCAGGGAAGCCGCTGGGGGCAGGGAAAGTTAAGATCGAATACTCTTCTCGGTCAAGCTACTTTTGTTTAATTTTTGAATCCCAAAGCTGGGGTGAACTGCTCGGTGCCTCAGTTTCCCCATATGCTGAAAGAAGAGGCTTACAGCGCCTGGCTCACGGGTAGGATTCTAGAATTAGGCATGAGTTCCCCAGGTGCGGTGTGGAGGAAAGCCCCAGTAGACAATGGGGTTCAGACGCTGGATGGGAAGGGCTGCTTAGGTGCACCCAGACTGCTGGGCTCACGTCTGTTGCTACGACCTCAGCAAGTGACCAAGCCTCCCTGGGCCTGGCTTCTCCACCTGCAAAACGGAGAGCGGTGGTGGGTCCAGGCAGAACACCGTGAACCGGGCGCTGCCTCTGCCGGCCTGTGCTGCTGTTACCATTTCAGAGGCAGGAAACCAATTCGTTGTGGGATAACAACCCAACCAAGAACAAACTGCCCAGCCCCCAACCCCAGCTCTCCACCTGCTCGACTCCACCGGGAACATTCAATTCCCGTACCAGACTAATTCAGAGAAATACATTCCGCGCCAGCCTTCCCCTTTCCAGCTCCTGGAACTTCGGGAGTTGCGAGGCAGCTGCTTGCTGCCAGATCCCGGCCTGCTCCCGGGACAGGACTGAGGCGTGTGCTGGGCACACTTCACACATGCCTCTGATCAGGCTGAGTTTTGTTATGATCCCCATTACAAATCGCCACTTGTCACGGGCAGGCAGGGCCTGTGGTGGTGATGCATGGACCCCAACACCCCAGTGCGAACGCACTGACTAGCTCAGAGTCCTTCCCCTCCTCCCACGCTTGGCCGAAAAGAACCCCGCCACTGCCACCGCCACTGCCACCGCCACCACCACCAGCCAGGGAGCAGAAAGGACACGGAGGGGAGGGAAGAAGCAGAGAGGAGCTGGAGAAGCTGGCATTGGATCCCTGGCTTTTTCTGAGCTAAGAAACCTTGTCAATGCCCTGGGCTCTGGGCTGCATCTAAGTGGTACTGTAAAATGCGGCTGGGGAACAGGGCTCCCCAATCTCAGTGATACGTCAAGCTCAGCACCAAGGCAAGAGCTTAAGGGCCAAGTCAGAAGCTAAACATTCCAGATGCTTCCTGGGGCTTCCAAGAGGGCTCAGCACATCCAGAAGTGGGACTCTGAGCATCCTTGTTGGCTTCAGGGCAGTGGGTCCACAAGGCAGCTCCCCCAACCCACTCCACCAAATGCAGCAACCTAGGGGGCAGCAAAATGAGATGGAGCTAATGATTGCCATGTATCTCTAGATGACAATTTTCATCCAGAGGCTGGTGAGAAGCTGATGAGTTCTGGAAACTTCTCTTCTGACCTGCTAGACCTGGAAAAGCACTTGGAGATTGGCTTACATTCCATGTCAGCAGCACAGCCTTGCAGTCCCCCAAAAATACAGGCTTTGCAAAGGAGAGAAGGGCTTTCCAGGAGCCTGCAGCTATGCTACGTGAGGAGAAAGCACTCATGGTCTGTTCAAGAGGGTGTTTATCGTGTACGACTTCCCCAGAAAGGCAGGTCGCTTTCAGACTCCCACGTAAAAGGTGGTTGGTCAATAACTCCCCAATGACTTGATTTCAGGACAGGGTGCTGGAACTACTTCTGCAAAGTGAAGCTGTCTATCTTGCTTAGAGATGCTGCTGAAATTCCAATCTTAGAAGAGAAGATTGAAAGGGAAATGTTAGAACTGTGAGTGCGCAAGGGCAGGTGAACTACTGCCTCCCATCAAGGAGGGGTCAGAAAGCCGCACAGAAAGCAATTCCCTCCGGGGACAGCATTCTACCAGCCACCTCGGGGAGGGCGAGCAGCCGGATGGGGAACAGCTGGGTGGGGACTGCCCGGTGGAGGCGGCAGGTTGCAGCGCTGAGCAAAAATGACCCCATTTTAAAACCCGTGTCTGTGTGATTTATCTCCCACTATGGAGTTATAGGCAGTCAGAGGATTTTTAATTTTGTCTACAGGCTGTATTTCCTAAATCTTCTCTGTATACACATGCATTAGTCATAAACAAATAAAATGACACGCACTGGCCATGCTTTAGAGTCACCGGGAGGCGTCTAGTCTCAGACTTCAGGTCTGCACAGGGATGCTTATGTTTTGTTACTCATCACCACATACTTTAACTAGGTCGACTCTTTAAACAATTTGCAAGGGGGAAGATTAACCCTGGGAGGAAGGCTCGGTCCCACTTTCCATGGGAGGAACTCCTCCTTGTATGTGGTCTTTTCAAATTAAGCTCCCCGAGCAAATGTGCAAGGAGAGAAAACACATGATATCTACCATTAACTTGAGTTTTCATTTTTATTGTAAGTAGTTTCTGTACCTATAAAAAAAAAAAGCCCAGCAGAAAAACTTTACAGAAAGTCGACGTTAATAAATGCTGTTTAAAAAGGGCGGCTGGACAACAAGCACGTATATGCTCAGCATCACTCATCACTAGACGCAAGTCAAAACTGCAAGGAGGTATCGCCCACAGCCATCAAGACAGCTCCTCCCAGAAACGCAGAAAATGGCAAATGCTGGTGAGGATGTGGAGAAACTGGAATCCTTGCGCACTGCTGGGGGAAACGTAAAATGCAGTGACTGCTATGGAAAACAATATGGGGGTTTCTCAAAAAATTAAAGATAGATTTACCATAGGACCCAGCAATTCCACCTCTGGGTACATATTCAAAAGACTTGCGAGCAGGGTCTGGAAGAGATTGTGTGTACACGCCCTGTTCACAGAAGCATTACTCACAGCAGCCAAGAGGTGCAACCCACATGTTTCTGGACAGATGAATGGATAAACAAAATATGATATAAAGATACGATATTTATTATTCAGTCTTAAAATGTAACATCATATGCCACCGCAGGGGGAACCTTGCGGACACTCTGCTAAGTGGAATGTGCCAGTCACAGAAAGACAAAAGCTGTATCATTCGGTATGAGCCCCTGGAGTGGTCAAAGTCACAGAGACAGAAAGGGGATGGGGGTTGCCAGGGAACGGGGGAGGGGGACATGGGTAGAGAGTTTCAGCTTCGCAAGATGAAAACATTCTGGAGATTCTGTGACGCAACACACCGAACTGCTTATAAAGATGGTTAAGATGGTAAAAATCTACGCTATATGCCTCTTACCCCAATTAAAAGCTTTAAAGAATAGAAAGGGGAGCTACATATAGTAGCTTACCTTGTTTTCTTCATGGAGTTTCTGAAGAAATGTGTGTCTGGCAACACACTGGGCAGCAGTCCCCACATGTACCTCCTCAATTCGGCCGGATAACCCACACAACAGTTCTAAGGCAGTTAAGGAAACAAAAGCCAACCCCCTCTCCAATTGCTTTGTGAGGCAACAAGTGATCCCCATCTCCAGAGCTGATAAACAAAAGAGAATAGGAGAGTCGAGTCCCATCTGGGAACACACATGAGGAAACCTAAGCGACAGAAGTCAGCAGAACGCGCCACATTAGACAGAATTAGCCTGAGGAACTGAAGGCCGGCTCGGCTGAGGAGTAGCTGCTCCAGCAAAGGAGTGACTCACGTTTCACTTTCTACGTGTCTGCAGTATTTGCCACTGTTACTAAGGCATTATTACTCCTACAATAAAAAGACTGAAGCCCACCGAAAGTTTTGAAAAACCACCATTTCAGAAATGCTATCACTCAAGACACGTATTCCAGTGGGAGAAACTCTAAACAGGTCATTTTCAATCTCAGACATAGAGTCGCCTAGGATGCTTTTAAAATTAAAAAGCTGGGGGCCATGGCCCCAGGCCAGCTGAATCTCTAGGAGAGGGACCATGTGATATTTTGAACCCTCACAGGTGATTCTGACGCACAGAGTGAGGAGAAGCCGGGCCAAGGTTTAGAGATAGGCCAAGAAGCCCCTTAAATGCAAGACACCCTGGGGGTCTGTCCTTCAGCATCACCGTTTACAAGTGTTTTGAGTTTTGACCAATGCAGCTAGAATTAAGCCACCCACAGATCAGAGCATTAAACACACAAAATCAAAACCACACGAACAAAACGCTGGGACAAAACCCAACACATTGGATATCCTGAACAATATAAAAATGCCTACCAAGACTGGCAGCTTCAACAACACAAAACTGAAACTCCTCAAGGAACACTCACTACCCGTGGCTACGACTGGAAGAGGGAGGAAGTGGCTCTGGGCTGAGATAAGCTCAAAAGTTCTCCCCTTGTCTGAAGCTAACAGCTAAGTGGCTACAGCCACGGTGGGTGGCTGAACTTCCAAATCATAAGGGAGGAAAGCGCGACAAGAAGGCATGAAAAGCAAACTCTTCAAACAAAAGGGCAGAGATAAAACCAACCAAATGTGTTATTACACCAATCATGAGAAACCCAGAAAGAGGGGCTGTGGCCCAACAGAAAGATCCCTTAGACACTGTTTTCATGAAATAAAACTACAACAAAGTGGCCCAGAAAGGGAGATGATAAAAGGATTATCAGGAAAGTAAAATTCACAACCAAAAACATTAAATACACACACAAGAGAAGATTTTTATACCGACAAAAACTGTAAAGCACCCAAAACATCCAGTTACATGCTGAAAGAACAACTGAAATATATGAAGGTAACTGTCTGTGTGGAGTCATTCCGGGAAGCGTAAGCCCGTCCGTCTCTTGAGATCTGACAGTCTAGACAAGACACGTGGCACATGACACGAAATGGAGCACAACCTAGGAGCTTAATTTAACTGATCTACATCAAACGCCCTGTGCTGCAGAACTACAATTGCTTTTGCAAATATCCAGGGAGAAATTCTTGGCCAATAAGCTTCCCAAAGTGAAAAATTGTACAGGACATCACCTAGCCCTAATGCAATAATACTAGGAGTTAACTAGAAAATAAGAGGAATAAAGAATTTTTTTTAAAAAACCCTCTTGAATTAAAGAGGACATTAAAACTAGAGATTCCTTAGAAGGCACAACAAGGACACCCCAGGGTCCATCTGGCTCTACGAACTCACAGGGGCACAGGGTGACGTGTCTCTGCAGCGCCTCATCATGGAACACCACCCCTCTGTCCTCCACGCCACGGTTCTGCTGATGTCGGTGCTGCCAACTACTCCCTGTGAGTAGAGTCCAGGCTGTTTTGAAGAAGAAAGAACACTCTACCAGTCATGACTGCTATGACCGAGCTGACCTGATCCCTGAGCACCAGCTCCAGCCCAGACAATCCCCACCGTTCAACCCATCAGGTAGACCTGGGAGTGGCCGCCTCGCCTGGCCAGGGGAGGAGTGGGTGCCTCCACAGGTGGCGGGAAGCCCAGCAGGCGCCTTTGGGATGGGGAGCTTCCCGTCCAGCATCAACTCTCAGTGGAACACACAATGAGTAGTCAGAAAAGCACCACAAAGTGGAGACATCTGAGGCAAGCTTCTTAGGGTGCCCATTTATCTCTAAAGCTCCTGCCCCTCTGGGTGGTGAGGGTCTGTGCATCTGCCACAGCACACACCTCGCAGAGGAGGGCTTAGCGTCACCGGGTCTCTGGGCTTCAGTGACACCTCTCCAGTGAGGGATGGAAAAGAGAATGTGGGGTTGCCAGATGGGGGTTACAGGACCGCAAGGGCAGCTTCAGCAAATACCACTGTGCTAAGGTGCGAGCGCAGAGACCTGCAAGGACAGGGCGGAAGTTGCAGGGCTGGAAGGAGAGTTAGTGACTGCACTGGGGAGATTCCCAAGGAGGCAGAGAAGTCGGTACCCAAGCACCAGGGTGCAGATGTGGAGAAGACCAAGACCTCGGCTCCACCTCCTCTTGGCGCTGGGGTCTCTCCCCGTCCTCCACGCCTTGGCTCCTGCTGTTGGACTGGACTCGTCCCCCCATGCCTGCACACCTGCTTTCACACACCCACCCTGACATCCCTCCCTGCCTCCGCACAGCACTGCCGCCACGCTCCTCGGTCTGGTTCCAGTAGGCGCCTTGTTTGCCCTGAAGTTTGGAGACCTGGTGCCCGGTGTGGGGCAGAACAGTACAACGGTTGGGACTGTCTGGACTGAAACCCTGCCTTCCGCACTGCCGGGCTCAGACAAGTGCCTTCTACCCAGCGGTGCCTTAGTTTCCCGATCTGTTAAACAGAGATACTAAGAGTCCCTCCCCTCCTACATGTCAACAGGATGAAGAGTTTATAAGTAAAGTGCTGAAGACGCTGTAACTATTATTATTATTAATGTAAGTGTAACATATGTGTTATGCATGAACACTGAACTAGAATCTGAAGCAGAGAGGGAATACATAAACACGCTCTGTAAGCGAAGCTGGATTACATATTTTATAAGACTTCTATCATCAAGTATAATGTTAGTTTAATTAAACATTATACATTCTCTGCCAGACAGGCAATGTTCACAACAGTTTGATACCAGGGCTATCTGCCGTCAAGGAAAATAACTATTTCTGAAGTTTCTGAGGACCCTTATCATTCAAAGGAAGATAAGAAAGTTAAAATGGCACAGGTGTCCTCAAGTGTCGAATATGAAATAGAGTCGGCATAAAATCAAACAGCATGCCCGAGCCCCAGTCTATAAGCCCCTCAGTTAATATCCAGACCTAAGTTCCCATACAATTTACTTCCTGGTGTTTCAGACACTTGCTGTGTCCACAGACACATTAATTATCCTCTCAGCTTTAGTTTCACCATTGTAAAATGTGAACGCCATCTAACGCACTGAGTTTTCCCGAGGCTTAAATAACGGAAAGAATCTAGTACAGTGACTGCCTGTAGGTGCTGTACAAGTATTAGCCACCACTTCCCTTCCTCTTTTTTTCTCCCCAAGTGTTTTAAATTTACGGTTCTTTGTTTCCCTAAAGACACTAGGAGGTGGGGTGGGGGTGGGCAGGAGATGGCCATCCTGAACCTCATCGGCCAAATCTCAACCCAAACAACAACTGCTATTTTTGTGCATTCCCTTCCCAGTCCTATTTGCAAAGCTCCACCCAGATGCCCGATTGCAATTCCCAGCAGCCCAGTCTGAAGGCAAAGAACCACCACAAAAAACCTGACATATGCAAAGTCACACACTCACACACGGGAAAGTTTTCCCCCAAATGCCTAACTGACAGTCCCCTGCTGCGCAGTAACCGGCACTCCGTCCTGAGCGCACTCACCCGTTACCGCCCTCCATCACGCCTTCACCGTGGGAACGGCCGCTATGCTCCCACTTCCCTGCTCGTCAAAATAAGCCCCTCTGGGAGGCCGAGGCGGGCGGACTGTTTGAGCTCAGGAGTTCGAAACCAGCCTGAGCAAGAGCGAGACCCCGTCTCTACTAAAAGTAGAAAGAAATTAATCGGACAACTAAAAATATATAGAAAAAAATTAGCCAGGCATGGTGGCACATGCCTGTAGTCCCAGCTACTCAGGAGGCTGAGGCAGAAGGATCGCTTGAGCCGAGGAGTGTGAGGTTGCTGTGAGCCAGGCTGACGCCACGGCACTCTAGCCTGGGCAACAGAGTGACACTCTGTCTCAAAAAAGGAAAAAAAAAAAAAAGCCCCTCTTCTTCCCAGAATAGTGATCAGAGCCCCGACTAAGCAAGCAGCAAACTTCTAGACAGTTTCAATAATGACAAAAAAACTGGTGCTTATGAAATCATTTTCCAGCTTTTCATTATTTCCTTTTAACCTTGAAAAAATAATGGTTTTACTTGGAGCTGGTAGTAGTTACTGAGGACAACTGGTTTTCCCATTGCAGCAGCAGGTTGTATCCAAGTTCTTCCAGTGGTAGATACGGGATTAGCCAGGTTAATAGGGGTTAAACACAGAAATCTCTGGATGGCCGGTAAGCTGCAACTTCTCTGCAGTTTGGTGGGGTGCAGAGAAGGTGGTTTCAGAAGGGGACAGGAACTGACAATTAAAGCCAGGGCACATTCTGACTGCTGACCTCCCCCACGGGGTACAGCCGTGTTCCAGGGTTGGGGGCTCAGCTGACCAGAGTGGGTGCTCTGATGCTAGGTCTCTCACTGGATGCCCCTGATGTGGTTTTAGCTGGAGAATCTCCACTTCTTCAATACCTTTCTTTCTGGAATATAAACATCTTGTGACTCCTTTAATTATCCGACTGTTGGCTTAGTTTCTGAAGTGTCCTTTTGGATAATAAAAGTAACTTTTACAAACTGTACAGGGCAGTCATTTAATTAAGAAATGATTTTATAAGAACCTCACAATAGGCCTGGAGGGATCATGTGTGGGTCACACATGTGGGGTCACGGGAGCACTGGGCAGGGAGCCCAGCTCAGCCACAGGGGTGCCAGTCTGTGAGGATGGGGTCCAGGGCGATATGTGGTGTGCCAGGCATCTCCCTGGCTGGGTCACCCTCACCGGACAGGTCATCCTCTTGGATGGGTCACCTTCCCAGCCCCTTTCGAGTCACGCTCACACATCTAATCATGTCTTCCCGGGACCCTTAGATAAAAGTTCAAAGCCGATGGAAGCCCAGAAGGACCAGTCCCATCCAGCCACCGGTCTCTGGCTTCCCACCCAGGTGCTCCCAGGAAGTTTTCACTGTGTCCCTCTTTTGGTTCCTTGGACTTGCCCAGCCACAGCCCCCACAGGTATCCATCCACACAGTTCCTGACTTGCTCCTCCTGCTTAGTGGGGCTTCTTTGGGGAGCCTGTCCTGACCCCCATATAACCTCATGAACCCTGAATTCCCCTTGTCAAACTCCCTGGTGGGGTCCCATCCCCTCCACCTGGCACAGAGTGGGGCTCAGTTGTAAGTCAGAGAATGAATGAGTTAAGGTTAAACAAGAGTTAACAAGATGGGAAGAGGGCCAGGACAAGGTCCCAGAGGGTTACAAACAGGTCAGCTCTCAGACGTGATCTCGGGGCCTCAAGGCCTGTGACAGTGTCCTCAGCACTCGCAACAAATAACCAGAACTCATGAGTGGCACCTGCTTCCAGGCAGCACCTGGGTGTTTTGGGGGTGTCGGCCAGTCCCTTACCTGACTTGTTGGAGTTTCACAAGGCCCCGAAAGTGCTGCCTCATGTTACCATTAGGTGGATGACTCACAGATACTGCAGTGCCAAGACCAGAGAGGCAGCCAGGGCCCTTTGCTCAGGAGACGGGCCAAAAAACATTCCGTACATGAATTAGTTTTCCTCTCTTGCCAGGACGAAGAAGGGCTGTGACACAGACCGCAGTTGGAGATCAAAATTGCTGCCTTACCATCAGCAGACGGCACGACGAACTCTCTCCGCTTAATGAACCCGGGGTCCTGACAACCAAGTCTGTGCTTTTGCCGGATGCCAGCCCCAAGCAGCCCATCTTGTCACAGCTGATCAAGAGACACAGCCCCACAAATCAACCTCGATCACATAACCCTGGAGAAGTTCGAGAAGCCAAACACATGGAAATTATCATTCGTCCCCTTCTAAGGGGAGTGGGCCCTGAGACCTCCCACAGAAACACCTCTTGGGTTCTGGGGCCCGCAGTTTCCCCCACGTGCTAATGGTTCTGAAGCTGGCATGTATGTGCCATCCTAAAACTGAAGTATGCCTTTAATGGATGAACCCTTTCCTTTTGACCCAGTCTCCCACCCAACGGCTCAAAATGAACGCACATTAGGACCTGGACAAACAGAAATCAATGCCCCCAAAATGGGTGGCAGCAAGTAAGGCTGATCTTAAGACTCACAAGTTTCAGACAACAGACTTAGAAACTCTTCCCAATGTCATTCCCTTTTCAGGTGGTTTTCCGAGGAGTGATTATATATTCACCCAACAATTAGTATAACTAGAAGTTTTTCACAGATTTTAAGCACAATAAAAGTCAGGAGGAACTTAACATATATTAAAAGATGTATGTACCAAAGATTTTCACTGCAGTGATGTTTATAGTTTATAATAATAATTTATAATTATTAGAATTTATAATAATAATAACTGGGAACTATCTGTTCATAAGCACTTGTTAAATAAACAGGGCACACACCTATACAAATCCGACATTAAAAGTAAGGATGCAAATCTGTAGTTATTGATCTGAGAATAGCAACAATTTTGAATAAAAAGCTGTTTTAAGAAAACAGTATTCGACAAATACCTATTGAAAAATTACAATGTGCCAGGTGCACAGTGAAGTCCTCACTATATTATGCTGCTTTTGTTTGGAAGCTCCATGTTTACATGTGAACACATCTGAAAGACACACATACACGTCCACAGTGGTTATTATGCGAGTGGTAGAATTCCACTGATATGAATTTTTTTCTCCTTTTACATTTTCTAGTGTTTCTAAAAGGAATATGTAATTAGTTGATAATAAAAAAAAAACTGAAGGAGAAAAGTTTTTTCTTTTTTAAGAAAAGAAGAAAAATCACAAGGAACTATTCCCAAAACAATGCATTTATCTATAAAGTACTTATACTGAACAAATGCTTCTCACCTCCTCCCCACCTCCCACTTCCTCCACGGGCAGGTAAGGACCTCCTGCAAATAAAGGCACAGTTACAAATAAAGGTACAAAAACCAGTATTTAGAAGAACATGATTGCAGCTTTGTCACTAAATTCTCACCAAGGATTTTCCTTGATAAAACGACTTTCAGTTGTGCAGATGAGGCTGTTTCACACTCCTTCTATGCTACCATGCACGGCCACACTGGACTCCAGGTCTGGGGACTGGGTCTCATCATACACATCCTCCTCCTCCTCCCGTCCTCTCCCCCCAAGCCCTTGAGGAACTGGGCTAAGTCAGCACAATGGGCCCTAAACCTTATCTGGACACCCAGGATGGCATCATGCCCCTAGTCCACACTGGCGTGTTTTTTAAAGGTCAGACTGAACACCTAAAAGTATCAAACTCCTACACTCCGTTCAGTTCAGATGGTGGAACATTATATCACTCCATTTACTCAATATTTAAGAATAAACTCCGGTACATGCACACAAAACTCAGATAAGGCCACAGATCGTGAAGAATGCCATGTTGATAAATGTGGCCCAAAACCAACATGGCCACAACACTGCAGGCAGATGTGCAGTTAACCATGTGCTGGCACTTTATATCACCTCACTTAAATCTCCCAGCTCCAGGAGGTAAGTAGTATGATGGCCGTGCTGCAGGTCAGAAGGCTAAGCCTCAAAGAAGTCCAAAAATGTGCCCAAGGTCAAAACAGGAAGTAAAGAGAAGCCAAAGATTTGGATACAGACAGGTGCGCTCTTTCCCACTGCGATCCGCCAAGAATGAAACTGGTCCCAACAAAAAGCCAGGTGAGAAGTCCCTGGAAGAAGGAACTGCTCATATTCCAGTTTGTGAAAATGTCATTTTAGCTGCTGTTCCCTGACAATGGCTTGGGTACAAAAAACAGCATGTTAGAAGAACGTAATAGATAGTGACAGATCGATGCTCAGTCACTAAATTCTCACTAAGGATTTTCTTCCATACAATGACTTTCACTTGTGCAAATCAGGCTGTTTTATATTTGACTGACAGTAAAGAAACAGCTATTTCCACAAGTGTCACCATGCCTGACAGGGAGGGAAAAGCCCAACAAATAAAGGGAGAATCTGAAACCACAGAAAAAGCCCTACGTTAAAAACTGCAACTGAGCATTGCAAGTGTGGTGCGTGCGTGTGTGTCCCCAAACAGTGAAGCACACTTTCCGCAACTGAACGCTTCTGAAACCACAGGTAGTTCTAATAAAATACACGTATAAGCAAAAAATGTGCACCAAGTAAACACCTGAGATTTCGTTTGATGACTAGCCAGAGGCTGGTCTCCTGTTGTCACCCAGAGTCAGCACCCTCTGACATGGGCCTGAAATGGGACTGAAATGTGAAATTGTTCTGGCTTCCTACTCTCACACTATCAAGGTGAAATATTCAATGTCAGCCCATCAGTACAAGACCAGGAGAGCGCTCCCCTTGTAAGCACCTTAAATCCTGATTTCTGAAACCACAAGACAAAAACAAAAACACAAGTTTTTCAAGGGGATGTTTGAGACAGGGATAAGGAGGAGGAAAAGTGAAGCCAGATCACAGCAGTAAGAACCACGCTGTGTTTTTACTTCTCACCACCTTCCACACCAGCTATGGAGTTGTGCTCGGGCACAGGCCCTGGGCCCAGCATTCTACATGAGTTATTTACAAATATTCCGTCAGCTCCAAGTATCATTTCCATTTAGATTTGAACACAGTACCTTTATTTTCCATTTATGCATGGGACACACACAAATATTTGATATCACTTGTCAATCAAGGCTATGATTCTTAGAGTGATTTAAAAATGTTTAAATGCACATGATTTTCAGGATATTTCATTTATGTCTTTGTATCCTAAAACTATTAAAAATTCAAATACTTTTGCAAAGGGCAATAGTGTAAAATGGGTAAACACAGGCATGGTAACCCTACCTGATTTAGAAATTAAACTGCACAGAACTATGGGGATGTCCACTGGACAGTATTTATAAATGAGCTGACTATTATGCATAGGCCAGATTCTTAAAGCCAGAAATTACTTCTGCCATATATTATAAGTTTTAAACTGCCAAGATATCTAAGGAGAGAATACTAAAGTTGTCACTATATGGTTATATGAAGCTACCACCCTAAGTTTTTGCCTCGGCCAGCCTTTCTCTCTGCCAGTTTATGGGGCATGTTGTCTCCAGGGGCACAAGGATTCAGAGATAATAAAATGCAAACTGCCCCTAAGCAGTGCCCTGCTGAGTGGAACAACAAACACGTAAGGACACCCGGACAGAGGAGACACATGGTGCAGGGCCAGCTCCTGGCCTCTGGGACCCAGGGGAGTTTGTCTGAGCCACAAACCCCAACTGGGCCTGGAAGGGCAAGTGAGTCCCATGAACTGGGGCCTCAGGACAAATGGGTCCCCCAGCCGGCCCTCCTCAAAGGCTAGTGGGAAAAGCTGCAGATGCACAACCAGAACAGGCATTTGGGGAAGTTCCTTTAACCAGCTGCTGCTGCTGATCTGCTATTCACATCCATTCCCCCCCCCATAACCAAGGCCGCTCCCCAATGCACGGCACCCCCAGATGCATTCCTCAGCCCCGAGAACCCCAGCCCTAGCTCACCCCAGCCATCCTCACATCTCAGTCCTATTTCATTTATCACTAACATTCTTCTGAGTGGCCTTCGCTCTGTGTTTCTATTTCTTCTAGAAGTTTCCCTGCTACCACAGTTAGATGGTTCTTATAAGCCAAACCCAGAGGCCTCCAATCCTCCAGTTCTGCTTCATCTCTCCGTGCGTTCCCTCCCCAAAACCGTTGGTGCTTCGGGCCCTCCGTGCCCTGCCACCCACCCCAACTCCCTCCTCCTGGGCCTCAGGGAGAAGAACAGAACTGGTTCCTCTGTCTCCAGCTGTGCCGTCACTGCTCCCCTTAGCTTCCTGCTCCATCGCTGGGTGATCCAGAGGCGTGATCCCAGCCCCGATTTTCACACTCAACTCCCACTGTTAGCTCTTCCACACCTGGCGTGGCTCAACTCTAAGGACGTGAGCCCAAGCCTGTCCTTTCGCAAACGGCCCCTCTCTGGCCAGCAGGGCAGACCCTGCACTGGATGGACAACCCTGAGAGCTGAGAGCCAGCACCTCCTTCAATCCTGCGCCTGGGACCCTCCCTTGCCTCTCCCCAGCCCCAGAACTGCCAACTAGGACTGGCTCTGAGGTTGAATGATGCTCCCTCCTACATGCTTACTGCCTCCAAAGGAAGCTCTCACATCTCAAAATAATTTTACTGTTAATTATGATGGAGAAAAAAATAATCAGCTTATGTGTGCACCCAACTCTCAGCCATGGTTCTTGGGTAGTAAGGTTTCCCTTTTCTTCACTTGGGTGGTCCCAGGAAGCCCCTCGGGACTCCTGTCCCCTGCTTTAACATTGGAGAGCAGTTCATCACACTCACCCACCTGCCTGGCTTCATCCTGCCCCATCTTCCTTCCACGAAGACCCTGCTCCTTTCCAGATCAGAGAAGCAACCAAAGCAAAGCAAAATAAGTGACCACCATCCATCTGCAGAGGAAAAGGGCCACTGGAGGAAGACGGGCACTGCCCACTGGGAAGATGGACACTGTCTGTCTTTCCTGGGAGCCTGGGACTTCCTCACATGCCCAGAACCTTGCTCTGCAAGGGGAAAGTCTCACCTTCTTGGCCTCAAATACAGAGTCTGCCATGTCCAGCCCCAAGCTGCCTCCCAGATCTCTTCTTACACAAACTCATCCCTGTATCCGTGTGTCCAACCTAGATGAGCATCAGAATCACCTGGGGAGTTTTTCAAACCTACAGACGTCCGGGCCCCCACACCCAGAGATTCTGGTTCAACTGAGGGACAGGCCTGGAAAGTTTATTTGTGTTTTTTTGTTTGTTTACTTGTTTTAAGCTCCTATATGATTTTAATATGTAGTCTGAGTTTTGAAACACTCTACTCTTGCTGGCCAAATTAGGTTACTCGATGATGTCCAAATCCTTTTTTAGCACTGCTCCTAGACAGACATGGTCCAAGTAGAAGTAGTAGGCAGCTATTTCATCCGTTAGCAGGGTCTACACAACCAAAGGCGAGCTGGGGCTAGTTCTTATTGGCTTACAGACTGTTAAATATTTAGTAATGCTGCCAGCCCAAACTGGTAGTTTGAAATCAGCCATGGTGGGAGTGTTTACACCACAGAAATTGGCAGATATTACAATCTAGGCTCTGCGTTTTCCTCAGAGAGCAGATGTACCAACACACTACCAGCTCAGGGAACTCCTACATTGGAGAGGCTAAAAAAGAATGGGGCAGGGTTTTCTCAGTCATGAAGGAGGATGGGGGCGTGAGATTTAATAAGAACTGGGAACTATGAAATCCTTTCAAAGAAAGTATTCTTTTCAATCTGTTCAGAAGAGTTGGGCTAACACGTCTCAGCAAATAGAGTTTCCCTGAGACAAGCTTTTATTGTGCAGGTAAGAATAATCTCACTAGTAAGTCATTTATTTGATTGTGAATAGGAAGGTGGAACCCTTATACATTTACTTAATGGCCTTCCTATAAGCTTATTCTAGTGACCTCATCTGCCCAAAATACCCTTTCCTTGGGACAAGGACAGTCTTCATAGCAGATCCTGTCTTCAAAATCATAATCTTCCAAATAAATCAAACTTTACCCTAAGGACAGGGTGAGTGGCTTCAGGAACCAAAGTGCAAACTGGCTGCCTTCCATTTAGGCTGAGAAGGTTTCACAAGTTTTAAAGATTTCATCACCTTCAGAGTACAAGCTATTTTATAATTATGGAAGGGAGGCTGGCACCCTGCTATTTTCATGCCTGTGTCTTAATGCTCCCAAAATGTGTGACTGAGAGCTGCTTATTTCTTTAACTTTAGCACACTGGGAGATGCGATTAAGAGCTCTGGACAGATCCAGGTTCAAATCCAAACTCAAGCACTCATTAAACTATTAGGTTGGAGGAGTTACTTAAATTCGTATAGCTTCCCTGTAAAATGAAACCCTTTGTAGTTTTTGTGAGGATTCAAAAAGTATGCACATAGGGCCTGGTATGTTGATAACTATTTCCATCCCTTAAAATGCCCCAAATCTCCAGTTAAATTAGAGAAACTCAGTACACCATCCTCCTTCCTCAAATCCATATGCTGACTGATGATTTAAGGAGGCACCGTTCACCTGGCAGATGGGTGGCTGCGTTGTTCTAAAAGGGATTTCACCCTTCACACCTTAAAACACACCACATATATCCTTTATTCTGCTTTCTCTCCCCTTCTGAAGACTGATTATGGACACTCTTCCCCTTAGAGCTGGTCATGATGGCATCAGGTGCTGAGTTATGTAACACGCGGATGTCCTCAGGGCTCACAGAGTGGCTGGTTTAGGCTTCCTGGAGAACATGGAATAAAATAGCTGGGTTGTTCCCTGGGTGTTTTGGGGCTTGGTGAATTATTTTCCTGTCACTCTGGTGGCAGAATGTGGGGCTTCTATTGTGCAAACACCTGAGGAGCCCAGAGACCCAGCCCAGCTCCCTAAAAGCTGAGTGTCAACACTGGATGTTCCTCCCCGCCTGGAGCTAAGCCTGCCAGTGACCTTTCCTGATTCCTGGCTGTCACGCAGTGACCTGAGACAAAGAAGTCCTGGTGCCCATCTCCAGGGCCTTGGGAAAGGTCCCAGGCGCCTGACTCCAATTCTCAGAAGAAATATCACAACATAGCCCAATTCAGGTGTCCAGTTTGAAAATAACAAAGCCAAGGGAAACCCTCCTGGTTGGCCACTCGCAAAACAGCAGCTTCCACTTGGTCAAAAACAAGGCTGGCACCTCAAACAGGGAACTAGGGAGGCTTGCCCAGAGCCAGGGAAGAGGTCAACAGGGCTGTGCTCAGTGGCTCCCAGCCTTGTTTGGGTCAAGGGCTCCAGTAAGAAGCTCCCCTGGAAAGAGAGCACAGACACCTCCCACAAAATTTCAGGGAGGCCAAGAGCTCTTAACCAGCCGGCATCAGAGGATTTAAAAGCAGGAACAAGCACCTCTCAGGATCCAAGGGCGTAAACAGTATTCCCCATTCGCATATCTTATCATACTAGAAACCAGCATTAGAATAAGAAGAAAATCTATTCAAACAGCCCAGAGGGAAATAATTCCAGGCTGCCCGATGAGCAAACAACAGCAAAGGAGAAAATCCAGGAAGACTCCCCCTTCCTCCCTCCACTGAGAAAATGTAGAGCACAATGTAAGAACAGATGATGCTGCCGGTTAAGGACACTTTATTAGCAATTCATCCCCCTACGTTCCAGGTCTTTCCAAACCTCCTGTCTGAGCTGTGATATGCAGCGAGACCTTGGTTGGACCAAAATGTTGGTGGGAGCCACAGCTAAAAATGAAACTATCAAATGACAACTGGTGTAGCCCAAGAGACGTGTTAAAGAAAGAGGATCTTCCACCTTGGTGGCTTGGGGGAGGGGGTTGCTCAGGGACAACAGGCAACCGTGAGGCTCCTCTCCCCACTTGGGCTTGTGGTATCTGGCTGGGATTAACAAATGATATGGGTCCTCATTAACTGTTCTATAAGGTCACTAAAGGGCAGTGCCTAACTCCTGGGACAACAGGAAAAAAAAATTAAAGCTCACAGAAGCCTCTCAGGCAGCTGGTCATTGTTCATTTAATAAACAAGTGAGCATAAAACAAATCCCTAGGAAGCCCGTTTTGTTCACTTCAAGTGTCCTCCCAGAACTAACTGTTCCCTCCCAGATCAACACTGCCCCGGCATTCCAGACATGCAAGCATCAGGCAGTGTGCAACCGGGGGCTTGCCTTGATAATGTCCCCTTACTTGAGGAAATCCCCCATGTGCAGAAAGCAGAGGTGGGGGAGAAGGGATTCAGCGTGTGGGCTGCCTCCAAGCTCCCCACATTGAGGGATTTGGCCTGGACCAGGCTGCGCAGAGCAGGGAACCAGGAATATTCTCCTCTAATCCCCACACTGTACGTTCCTGGAGTCTGTTTCCTGGGCAGGACGGCCAGGTCAGAGGTAGCCTGTTATACTGGATGACCACAGCAACGTGGACCAGCAAAATGCTCCCTAGCACCCTAAAGTACAGCCGCTGTCCATCCACGGATGTCAAACGCTCTGGAAACCATCCATTAATTTTTATGGTGGCCTGGGAAGCAGATTGAGAATCATTATCTTTATGTTTACAAGGAAAGGAACCAAAACCACACAAGGAAGCACGGCTTCATTTCATCACCTTCAGAGTACAAGCTATTTTATAATTATGGAAGGGAGAAGAGCCCCAGCCCTGGGGAAGGGACCGGGGTAGGGACTCAGGACAAAAAGCCAAACTTTGCAGCTCACAGACGATCACATTTAGCAGGGTGGAGAAAGGAGGGCTGCATAAAGGAATGACTCTGGTTTCGGCAAGAATGGCTTCAGCTCTAACTTAACGATTTAACATGCAAGGCTACAGGGCTAGCAGGAAATGTGGGATCTGGGATGGCTTCTGTCTTGCTGTTTATACTCCTATTTCCACGCTTTCTGCTCTGAGAATGCATTGTTTTTGAAATCAGAACAAAAGTTACGCGAATTTTATCATTATCATTGATAAACCATACAGTACCAATCGGCTGCATTAGCTTGGAAAGAACAGGCACGAACAAAATCCAGTACAGTATTCCTTTTCAATCGCATTGATCCGTGAGTTCCACAACTCTCTTCCACTCCGAGCGCCGCGCGGCACGTCCTGGGCGCCCCGCACTAGGAAGGGCCACCGCCCGGCTGCACGGCCAGCCCGGGCCCAGAGCCGCGGGACCCAGGACTGGGACCCCGCCGGACGCCCACGGCACCGCGGCGCGGGGCCGCCGAGTGAACGTCGCCGAGAACACAGTGCCTCCACCCCAGTCCGTCCCCACCCGCCGTCCGCCGGTGCTGTCACCTCGCGGCAGCCTGGGCACCTGATCGCCGAGCCAGAAACCGGAGTTTTCAATTTATCCTTAAACGAGGGATCTTCGAAAAGTTGAAATATACATTGTCACCAGCAAGTTTAACTGGGAACCGCGCGCCCTTCCTTTCTCCCCAGAGCCGCGCGCGGGGGGGCGCCCCCAAGGCCCCACGCGACCCCCATTCGCTCCCCGAGGACTCCTCGGGTTGCCTGGGGGGCCACCCAGCAGGGCCGCCCGCCCGGAGTTGGGGTCTCGGCCCGAGCGCACGCTGGGGGCTCCGAGAGCGGCCCGGCGCCCGGAATCCCGGCCCCCGCCCGCCAGCCCCGGGGATCCCCGCGCTCCCGGGGAGCGGCGAGGGGGGCGCGAGGCTACCCCGAAACCGCCCCGCGCCAGCCGAGCCCAGGCACTCCCACGGCGCCGAACTCAGGCGGCGGAGGATCGAGCTACCGAGCAAAGCGGCGGGGTTGGGGCCGCAGGGGATCGGGTCGTGCGGCCGCCTGCCTACCTGGCTCGCATGGCGTCCCCGCGGGCTCCCGCGGCTCAGCTCTCCGTCCGGTGGCTCGGCCCAGCCGAGGGCGCGCGCGGCTCCGCGGGAATCACTGCCGCGGGTGCGGCGAGGGGCCGGGACCGCCGAGAGTGCCCGGAGCGCGCGGCCCCCGCCTTGCCGGCGGAGGGTGGTCCCGCGCGGGGCGGGGCTGGGCGGCGGGGCGGGCCCGGGCGGCGGGGCGGGCCCCGAGCGGAGGCTGCGGGAGGCGGGACCGGCCGGGGCGCAGGCGGAGGTGGTCCTCGCGCGGGGGCGGGGCGAGCCCGGCTGGGCGGAGGGAGGGGGGTAGCCCGGTAGGGGCAGCCTGGCGAGTGGGTGGTGGCGCCGCCTCTCCGGTACCCGCGGGGATCCAGCCCCCGTGCTTCCTCCTCTTCCCGCTCCCGGCGCCGTCCGGACCAGCGGGATCCGGGCCGCCCGGCGTGGCCCGGCTCTTCGTCCCGGGTCCCGAGCGGATCCGGTGCAGGCCGCGCTGCCGTACCCCGCACGCCTGTCCTCCCACCCCTTGGCCGGGAATCCGGCGAGGCCCCCGGGCGGTTCGGCCAGCGAGTGGGCGTTGGCGGCGCGTGGAGGGCCGCACCTCCTCCCGAGGCTCCTTCTTACCACGCACCTGCCGGGCGGCGGGAGGGAGGGAGTGCGAGGCCGTGGGGGCAAGCCAGAAGTTGAAAAGTAGGAGCAAGACAAAAGGCAGTCATGCGGAAGGTCACAAAGGGAGGAGAGCCCTCTACTAAGTGGAATGCGAGTTGAATGCACCGGTCAGAAACGTGCGTACTCTGTCCGACTTGTGCGCCCTGGGTCCCCAGCGCCTATGCATGCCTGGTACGTAGTAAGCGCTCAATAAATGCCCAGTGAATGAATGCACCACTTACTGTGTGGCAAACACTGTCCATGGACTGACACACTTAATCCTCAAAAAATCTCAAGTCTGACAGCTCTCCTTGGGCCAGGGCAGGACGCAGAGAAGCCTCTGTGCAGAGGAGAATTTCTAGCGGGCACATTTGGAACAACGACTAGGGAGCCAGCCTGCTGTGCTTGAATCTCTGCCAAGTTATTTTGCCTCTCTGTGACTCAGTTTCCTTAATTAGTATGAAAATTAAATGCAGCATGTAAAGTGCTCAGCAGAGTGCCCAGCAGAGTAGCTTTCAATAAGTTTTAGGTATTATTATTACTGCTATCCCAGATGACTGACTTCCATGCTGTTATAAACAATGCCTATAAAACATTGAAAAAGACAAGCCAGTAGAAAATGGACAAAAGGTGTGAAAAGACAATTCCTGAAACACCATCAATGGCCCAGAGCATGATTAGCTCCTCAGCTACGCTAATGGGAGAGCTAGGGCAAGACACAAACAGCAAATAAGCAAACCGAAGTCCATTCCAGGCACAAAGCGTGTGCGAGTAAAAACGCAGCTGCACATGTCGCCGGGGGATGCAGAGAGCATGCCTTGCGGTGTCTACTTATTATGCACAGTATGAGGGACAGTCATGCCATGAGCACTTTCAAGCCAGCTGCATCCTAGGGAAGGAATTTACAGAGGTCAGAATGTTTAAAGAGAGTGACAAATAAAAAAAAGAGACAAGAAAACATTGTCTTATAGTCTTACTATAATAACTTGAATTGTTCTTCGGCTTGTGTGAGCTGGGAAGACAACATTACATGCTTAGGTGTAAGTTGTCTGTGAACTGGTTTCTCTTTTGTGTCCTGGAAGGTGAGGAGGTCTCTAGATGCCTCCTGTTGAATTTATGCTTTCTTGGTCAACCAGGTTTTGTTACTTGCCCTTCTAAAGGTCTGTAAGAGAAAAGAAAAAACAAGAGCTATTCATAACATTCCATTATTCAATAAACATTTCCAGTGGGAACACATACAGCAAAATCAGTAACTTGTTTTTTTAGTACAAAAATAATACATGTTTGTTTCAAAGGATTAAAATGATTAGAGAAATGTGTAGAGTAAAAAGTAAGCATTGATCCTAATTTCATACCCTCTCCCAGATTCCATGGTTAACAGTGATTGTATGTCTGTCCAGAAGCTTTCTGCAAGCATTCACATAGGTGTTAATGAGTATGTGTGTGTATATATGATACCTGTGTGTGATGTGAATGTGTATGTCTATATACATACACAGACACATATAGAGAAAGACTGTGGTGGGTTCCAAAATAAGGCTTCCTGGCTCTGAATGCCATCTGCACCACTTGACAGCTGGGTAACATAAGGCAAGGCCACTCTGCCTATTTTCTCATCTTAAAATGGGCACAGTGCTTGCAAGGATTAATTGAGGTAATGCATGAAGATTGCTTAGCATAGCGCCGGGCACATAGCACATCATTTATAATTATAAGCTATTATCATTATTATTTATACATACACACATATATATATACACACACAAGTTATTCTTTGGTTCACATAAAACCCAGGAGAATGATCCTAGTTTTAAAATAAACTCCAAGGAGAAATATTTTTTCCAAGAGGCTGTCCACATTGCTTTCCCGAAAAAGGGTTAATGAGACAGTCCAAGATGGTGAAGTTCAGACTTCACAAAAGGATGCCACTTGGCAAGTCTTTCCATGGGCATGGACTCCTTTGTGTTGGTGTGTACTCAGTGAACAGTAAAAATGCCATTTTAGGAAATCTCCCATGTCTAGGAAAGTAAGATGCACAGAGAAGACAGAGGAAGGGAGTGGGGTAGGTTTGACTGTCAACACAACATGTCTGTTATTAAAACCAGTGTCAGTTCAATCTACACCAACCACCACCACCAAAGATTCATTCTAGGGGCTTCTCAGAATCCATACAACACTCCCAGGAACAGCAACTCAGACAAGAATAACTCCCAACTGATATACACTATCCTGAACTCTCCAAAACTCTCTAATATGTTATAACATTCTGGCTACCTGTAAAATACACTTCACATTAGGAAATAACTACAAAGAAATTGCATGTGGGCCTGTCATGAAAATACTTCTCTATGTACAAGGACATTCTCAACGATGAAATAAAAAGAATAATATTGGTGAAGTGAAGTGAAATCAATAATGATCAAGATGCTCATGTCAGGGGGAAAATAGAATAAAAATATACAAAACTCAGCAAAGGGAGCAAAGAAGAGCTTAAGG
Organism: Avahi laniger; assembly: GCA_963575035.1. Classification (NCBI taxonomy): domain Eukaryota; kingdom Metazoa; phylum Chordata; class Mammalia; order Primates; family Indriidae; genus Avahi; species Avahi laniger. The sequence goes on from CAUYSK010009933.1 coordinate 110,852, forward strand.
CAGACAATATTTTTCAAAAGGAATCTATAACAATAGATATTGAATCATCAATGTGGGTGGATGGAATTTCAAGTTTGTTGTCTCTGACTGACAGTATGCAGAGGGGATCTGTTGGCAAGACTCAGCTGGGATGCACACTGTCGTGGGTTTAAGTTGAGGGAGAAGGTGTTCCTCACATGATTCACAAGCCTACAAAATGGCATGCATGTGTTCCAGAAATATGTATCGAACATTTACTATGTGGCAGCCCCTGGGTGTGACTTCAAGAGCAGGAGCCTGTGCAAGACAGAGAGCTCTGGCCTGCAGCTGCTGAGAGCCCAGCGAGGCGCCACACAGAAGGAGAACCACAAGCCTGCAGGTGGTGATGAGTGCCTTCAAAAAAAGCACAGGGGCTGTGCCAGAGGGCAACAAGAGAGATCTGTAAGAGGGCTGGAGAAGGTCCTAGTGAAAGTAACATTAGGCCCAAAGGGAAAGGAATAGGGAGGAGCATGTGGAAAGAGGCTCTCAAGACCTGTGCACCCTCAGGGAACTGAAATGACACTGGCGAGGTTGGAGAGAAAAGAATAAGGTGCTGGATGGGGAGAGGAAAAGAGCGGGAGAGTCAAAGGGCACCGTGTGGGAAATGGGAAGTCCTGGGCCATGCAGATGTTGCCCCAACTTGTGTCCCTTCCTTGGCTTCCCCAGCAGCTCAGAGAAAATTGCTTTGCCAGAATTCAAAAAGACACTACCTATGAGAGAGAAAGAGAGAGAGAGAGAGAGAGAGAGAGAGAGAGAGAGTCCTCTTTTAGCCAGAAAATCTTGGGTGATCTGTTTGCCATTCTGGGAATCCTCTATCCTTCCAGTTCTAAAATATTTTGACAGGGATCTCCCTGCCCCGCACCCCCACACCCCGCTGGCTATCCTTAATGAATTTGCATGCACTGGGGCATGACCAGGGTATCACAGGCCCATGCAAAGTCCAAAAAGGATGCAGAGACAAAGTGGTCTCCGGAAAGAAGTTCTGTGGCTTTAAGGAAGCTTCTGGAAATACCACTAAATAAATATTCATTACCTTGCCCATTTATTCACTTATGCATTCAACAGATATGTGTGGAGTGCTTACTGTGTACCAGTCAGTGTGCTAGGAACTGAGGATAGGAAGATAAGTATGTTCTAGATTCTTCTAGCTAAGGCGTGCATAGCTATGGGAATCAGCAATTACTTTATAGAACGATTAGTTGGATAAGTTCAAGGGTGCACAGAGGAAGGCTGTCTGCGCGTGGCCTGGACATAGGTGGGTGTGGGTGTCTTCAGGGCTAGATGATGAAGGGTGACTATGATTTGTTAGTAGGCTTAGAAACAGAGAGGGCGGATCGGGAGCCTGGTAGAATCTACAAGTACAAAGTTTGGAGGTTTGAGGGTGCTCTGGGGAAGGAAGAAGGGGCTTGCTGTTTCTGGTAAGGAGGGTGGGGGATGTCTTTGGGGCCAAGGAAAACTAGGCCAGGTGTGCGGGCTAGCCTGAATCCTAGGAAGTCCTGCAATTCGTAGAATCCTAACTGTGCAAGGCTGGTCCTCTACACGGTTAATATTTCAATGTCATACTATGAGAATTTAATAAAAGCATTTTAGTCAGTATGGGAAATTAAGGAAGAGGTGACACTTTTGGAACCCACAGCCAGTTTTGTGATTAAGAAACAGCATGAACAGCAGAAAGTTCTGCCCAGAGGCCTGAGATTTACCCAGACTTGTTCCTCTTGTTTGCACATGGCTTTTCTACCATGTGCAAACTCGGCCTGGGTCAAGTTGCTTTAACTCTTTTACAAAAATTCAGTTATGGTAAGGCATGGTGACTCATGTCTATAATCCTAGCACTCTGGGAGGCTGAGGCAGGAGGATCGCTTGAGTTCGGGAGTTCGAGACCAGTCTGAGAAAGAGTGAGACACCATCTCTACTAAAAATATAACAATTAGCCAGTCGTGGTAGTGTGTGCCTATAGTTTCAGCTACTCAGAAAGCTGAGGCAGGAGGATCTCTTGAGCCCAAGAGTTTGAGATTCCAGTGAGCTATAATGACATCACTGCACTCTACCCAAGGGCAACAGAGCAAGATTCTGTTTAAAAAAAAAAAAAAAAGTCAATTACCACTAGTTATGTCAACATGGGTTTAATTTGAGTTTAAATATGGGTTTAAATTGGTGTTTTCCACCCACATCAAAAAAGAAGAAAAAAATCTCAACCAACATTACGCCTCAAAAAAATAGAGAAAGAAGAACAAACTATGCCCAATATTAGTAGAAAAAAAATCACATGCCGGGCGCGGTGGCTCACGCCTGTAATCCTAGCTCTCTGGGAGGCCAAGGCGGGCAGATTGTTTGAGCTCAGGAGTTCGAGACCAGCCTGAGCAAGAGTGAGACCCCGTCTCTCCTAAAAAATTAGAAAGAAATTAATTGGACAACTAAAAATACATAGAAAAAATTAACTGGGCATGGTGGCACATGCTTGTAGTCCCAGCTACTTGAGAGGCTGAGGCAGGAGGATGGCTTGAGCCCAGGAGTTTGAGGTTGCTGTGAGCTAGGCTGATGCCACGGCACTCTAGCCCAGGCAAAAGAGCGAGACTCTGTCTCAAAAAAAAAAAAAAAAACTGCAAGGGAGGAGAAAAAAGCTATACAAAACAATTGTTTGATTCTTTATTCTAAAAATTGACATGTTTAAGAGAAAACCCCTCCAACATTTATCTGAAACTCTACAGTTTATTAAATATTTTCATGTAATTTATT